>SHCU01000492.1:72781-86104 GCA_004307685.1 Ceratina australensis | reverse complement strand
AATAGCAATATGAAATCAGATGAAGGAATATCTGAAAATATCTCACAGAGAGAAGTTGATGTAACATCAACTGTGTCGAATGAAACAAAAGACACAGAGGTGCGCTTAAGAAGTGATGAAAAATCAGAAATGCCTGATTCATCAAATCAAGTTAAAGAGGATGATACCTTGATTGAAATTGATGTAACATCAAATGTATCAAATGAGATAAAAGACACAGTAGATATGAAATCAGAAATGTCTGATTCACCAAATCAAGTTAAAGAATATACCCAGATCGAAACTGATGTGGCATCGACTGTAACCAATGAAGATACAAGAGACACAAAAGAAGATACAAAAGATTCTGATAAGATTGAACCGGCAGTTGTGACAAATGTTAAAACTGATGAATTAATAATCCCTGTCGAAAGTATTGAAAATGATACTGAAGGAACCGATATGGGAGATACATCTGAAGAAAATGTAACAATTAATAAAGAGAGTTTAGAAAGCATCACGAAATCTGAGAAAATTGACTCTGAAGAAATAGAGGAAAGTAAAGAAGAAGATTTGAAAAAATATGGTGATACTATATCACCTCTATTTCTTGAATCAAATGTAACAAATGAATCAATTACATCTTCTGAGGATGTCAAAGCACCAGATATAATAGAGCCTGATTTGGAAGTGCTAGATATACAAAATGCAAGTGAAAGTGTTTCAGATATTAAGGATGTAAAAGAAGAGGTGTCGTCTGTTGCCTATGAATCAAGTATTGAGAATACTTTATCCATAAAAGAAGAAGGTATTATTTTGATTTTAAAAATATAAATTTTATAGTACTAACAATCTTTTTTCATTTGTTTTATTTTCTGAAAATTGTGATCTCTTTCTTGGCGACGCGTATCGTTTTTGCTTCCGTCATCTCTCATAAATTTTAATCTAAACATCGTAATGAATTGCACTTTAGATTCATCTGATGTCTGCACAGCAGAAGATGTTAAATGTTCTGTCGAAGAGATGCAAACTGATTTTACGTATCAGGTATTATATTATTCATAATTTAATCTAATTAATTTACAAATTGTATTAAATTACGAAAATTCTTTTAACCACGAACGAAGGAACGAACCGAGGAGAATGCAATAATGGCTGGGATACAAATTGAGAACAGTTATTGGATGATGCTAATGTATTTAAGTATCACCGCCGTCGCTACACTTATGTTTTCCTTAGGGTATTATTGCATCGAGGTAAGACAAATAAATCTTCAAGTAAAGAAATACGAGTAATTTCATTCATTTTATTTTGACTTATTATAGAACATGAGGAGGGACAGACAGCTCATCGCCAGGATCAATAAACTTGAGAAAGATCTGCTTATTTCAGAAGCAGAATGTTCGATGGCAAACGAAAATCTGAAATCTACGAAAGAAAAGGTATTTGCAATTGCATTCCTTGTTGCGATTGTACTTCTCCTTAACAAACTTAAAACTAAGTGAATTTCAGTTAAGTCGGATGGAAGACGAGTCATTCGGTTCTGACGAGATGGTGCTATCCTTAAGAGCCGAATTAGAAGCCTTGCAGGTAACATACAGTGTTACAATGATTTTGCTATTTTTCTCCATTTGCTATTATAAATTGTTCATTATTATTTTTGACAGAATGTGAAGGTCGAGTTGGAAGAGCAAGTGGCGATGTTGGAAAAGGACTTAGAAAGCGCTACTGAAGCAGGATTGGAATTAGAAAGAATGTTAAGAGAAGTTCTTTCTACGAACGACGATGTAAACCCTTTGGCTCAGTCTGTGGAGGATTTGCAGACTAGGTTGAACGCTCAACAGGCTGCGAACGAATCTTTAACGAACGCTCTTAACTTGAAAACTCAAGAGGTACATACCTTTACTCTTTTCTTAATTGTTAAATGAGAACTGACAATAAGTTCGTTAATTAAATACTTATTAAACTTGAGATTTCTAATCGAAGATATGTTTTAATTTTGTTACTTCTATCCAGTTAAAAATATTATGTATATTTTGTAGAACGATTCCCTGTCGGCCGAGGTTGCCTCTGCCAAGAAGAAATGCGAGGAACTTCAAACCGAAGTCACTAGCCTGACGGAGAACCTGAAACTCGAGATGAGTCGTAAAGACAGTATTGAGCGAACAATGACTGAAAAGGTGCAGCGATTAGAAATGCAAATCAAGGAAGTATGTGTCAATAACAATGCATGAGTAACTTCCTGGCTGTGTTTTATATATTTATATATTTTTATAGATTTCTACCGAGAGAGCAGTCTTACAAAAAGAGTTGAAGACCAAGCAAGCAGAGGCAACGGATTTGGCAGAAGTAATCAATCGGCTGAACTCGAATAATTTGGATTTGAACAAATTGTACGACGTGTCGCACGTCAAGGCAGAGGCAACGGCGTTACTGGAGGAGAGGAACGAGTTGAAAGTGCGATTAGCGGAGATCGAAGGGGCCCACAATTTATTAGAAGGTATCATTTATAATTTCACAGACAGTACGCATCCAAGAAGGAAGACGAAAGTTATTAAACATATAAAAAAATATTTTTAACCATGTAGAGCACGTGAAAATGGTCAAAGAAGAGATGGCTACTTTAAGCGAACAATACAAACTCGCTGAGAAGGAGAAGAAGGACGCCGAAACACGATTAGAAGTGTTGACAAACTTCTTTGAGGAAAAAGAGGCCCAACGGCAAAAGTAATTAATCTTTATGGAATGTCTTTATGAATGAAGTTCTTTATTTTTCTGTATTCCTGTTACAGAGAAGAAGCTATTTGGTTGCAACAACAAGGTGAAGTTGTATCCACTGTAGAACGAATACAAATGATGCAAACAGAAATACAAAACTACAAGTAAGGGTTGAATAATTTAATACATAGAATAACAAGATATTAGAAGACATGTTCTTTAATTAATTTTATTCATCATCAGACAACAAATCGAGATGCTGAAGCGTGAAATAATGGACCAAGAAAGAGAATACAAGAGTCAGATATCTCATCTTGAAACGAAGGCCCATGAGCAATGGGTACAGTTGTCTTATTTTTACTATTTCACTTCTTCTCCGATTTATCATCAATTTTATTTGTAATTAAATGGTTTCAGGTGATAGCTCGGCAAGTGGAACGCCGTTTAGAAGAGTCCAAAGTGGAAGCAGGCCAACTGCGTAACCGCCTTACGTTGATAGAGAAGAATATCAACGACATAGATCCCGAAGCTAAATTACATCGTAAGTACAGATCAACAGATCAATATTTTTTCTGTATCTCAATAATTAATTACGAATTGTACATAAATACTTAGATTAGTAGACTTCTAGTATCTCTTGATTCAGGCATGGAGAAAAGCAAAGTAATGCCAGACTGTCATTTTCTTTAATGGAGGAAATATGAGATAAATGGATCCTTAATTAATAAAAATGACAAAATCTGCAATTAATTAGTTACTAACTCAATAACACAAATTTACGACCTAGCAGATAGAAAAACAACTTACCCATGTCTCAATCACCATAGTATCTATCTTCCAATTAGAGTCATTAGAAATCGCAGGGTAATTAAATCGACGAGATGAGAAAAGCTGAGAGAAAGTCGCAGAGTTCCTCAGCGCAGGATCTAACACAGAATACGATACTTACTTTCCGAACAGGATTGGAAGCGAACGGTGAGACGACAACGTCGCCACCATTATTCATAGGCGCAGCAGACTCCTCAAATTCCTCGATGATGTTCACCAGCTCCTCGAACGTTCCCCCGCCACCGCCACCTTCCTATCTGCATTCGTTGTTCCCGCCTTACTTACCACCGCCTCTGCCGAACTCGTCGGGGTTGCCGGCGTACGACGTCAGCCAGAGGCCACCGCCGCTGGGCGGCCGGCTGTCCTCGCCACCCCCGATGCACCCTCTCCATCCTCCGCCTGTTTCAAACAGGTACGACAACCCCGGTTCCCCACCGCCGATGTCCCCTCCTCATTTACTTCCACGTTTCAATCACAGATCCCCGCCGCCCTCGTTCGGCAGTGAAATCATCCCGCCACCTCCGCCTCCTGGATCCATTTTACCGCCGCCACCTCTCGGAGCGCCGCACTCGTGGAGCGAAGACCCGCTGCCGCCCTCGCGCAATCCCGGTTTCCATCCGGCGACGCAGCGCGCCAGAAATCACAAAGGTTTGTTGCATGATAAACACAGAGAATCGTGGCTCTGGGACCGTGGCACCGCATGCGATTTTTGATACTTTCTTCTTCTTCGTCTTTTAGATTTGATTTTTCTTTTTGTGATTTTTCTTCACTATTATGTTGCATTCTCTTCTTTTTGTTGTGCATGCAAAAGGACGCAAGCGGTTCTCGAAAGTGAGACAGTTTTGGAGCACTATGGAGGGGAACAAATAAATATATGTATCAGGTTGAAGGCTTCCTGATTTTTGTGCAATTTTTAGTACTCTTTTTTGTTTTGCTTGCTTGCCCTGTGCTTTTTGCAATATTTAGCTGAATTATTGATAAACATTGTTTATATCGCACCGTGGAGAGGAACAAGTATTAGTTTGTCTAATTAAATTTACAGGTGTTTTGTATTTTATTTCTTCCCGCAATTTTTGGTCTTGGATTAAATTGAACAATCCAATAAATCGGATTGAATGCTTTCTGAGTTTTTGTCAGTATGTTGATTAATGATTGTGCAATTTGAATTGTTACTCTTCATTCATTTGCTTATTTCACGCTTTCCACAATATTAAAAATTAACTGGTTATCAATAGCTCACTTTCTTTCCGGCAGGTTCCTTGCATTCTTCGAGAGAGTCACTGGAGAAGTTACACCACAACAGTAAAGTTTAAGTTTCCTATTTTGTTATATATTTAGGAAATTCTAATTTAATAACAGTGATGCAGAATAATTGATCACAGAAAAACAAGAACTGCATTTCATAGCCAGTCAGGTTTTATCACTGTTGCAATTGTAAATAAATCTAATTAGGAGCATAGCGCAGATTGTAAAAAAAAGTTTCCTTACATACTTCAGTTCTTTGAGACAGGGAATAAAATTGTAATATGAATCTAGATTAAACTGCGACTGTTATATAAGGTTTTAAAGAAGATTGAAATAAATTGTAATTTATTATTACCCGCAGCGTCTTCTTGTCTCTCGGAGGAAAAATGTGGCCCAGGGGAGTTGAAAATTAGATATTTATTATTACTCACTTAGCTTTCTTTTTACACACGGCTGGTATGTATCTTACAGTATTCACAAATCGAAGAGAAAGGAATGCAACGGATAATTATTTATCTAAAACAGAGTCGTGGTTAATAAAAGAAAAATTGTTCGCCCAAATTACAAACGTTCCGCCGAGGTGATGATTCTTATGCTAGGAACACTACGAAAAATATAAAGAAGAATATAAGGACCGCGAATATTTTAATCATCAACCACCTGTTGTTGGTCACCGATTGGAAATATCGAAGGATCTCCGCGTGCGCCGCTTCCACGTTCAGTTCGGTGTCCTCAATGTTGCTGTCTATCCTGGAATATTATTAAATTTTTCATGTTAAGAGATTTAAAATGGAGAAGTAAAATCGAGTATAAGGTAGAAGTATATGTGAATTTACAAATTTTGTAGGCTTGAATTTTTCCAAAACAAATTCATGAAAATCGTAAATTTTTACCTTTCCACCATTTCTTCTTGTTCCTTAACCATGTGCGCTAATTGTTGAAAAATTCCACCAAGTTCAACGATAGTAGATTCTATGTTCTGCATTGTTTCTGCCCTGGATTGTATGTACGCATCCTGGTATAACATTTTTTAAAACATTAAAAAATTATTTTAGATATTATACATAGTTATCCTAATATAGCATGATTACGACTTGAATTTCTAACAATATATTCTGTAATTATTTCTCCATTAGAGCCTTACAGTGTCATCCTGTATGGCCTGTTGTATCATCAGCTGACCCATGGCTGGCTCCAGGTCAATTGCTACAGATCCAGAAGAATCCTGTTCTTGGAACAGCAACGAGCTCTGTTTCCCAGCAACACTGGGAGGCAGCATCGTGGACAAGGAACCCTGACTAAACTGTTGCCTCCTGCTCTGTTCCTCTTTCATATTCTGTGGACATTCAAGAGAACCGTTATTCAATGGTACCAGTTTTCCTATCAGTCTTATTCCCTCAAAAGTACCTCCGATCGGACTTCAAGCACACTTTTGAAATGATTTGACATGTTCGCCAGCTTTGACTGTAAGGCCATGACAATTGAAGAGGAATGAGAGGCAACATGATTGCTCTGGGATGCATATGCCTGCCTCTGCTTTTTACTGAGTTCTTGCAGCTTCCCTATCTGGTGATTTAGACTCTTCAAGTCTGTTTTAATAATGTTAGTCAGCTCCTCAATCTCCACTTGCCTGTCGTTGAATATCGACTTCCTTTTAGCCACTGGAAGAACAAGAAATCTTTAAGGAAGAGTATCAGAATCAAAGGAACTGCGAGAAATCCTTAAATCAGCTTCAGAGTAAGGAATAAAAAGGACTAAACAGACGTTGTCTCTGACTCTTCCTGACTTTAGCCCGGTAAATGGTATAAATAAATAAACAGAAAAGTAAGTGGGGAAGCTTACATAGAGCCAGCTTCTCCAGCTTAGTGTAAGTACTGGCTATATTCTTCCCGATGCTTTTAGCGATCATCATGAAGTTCGAGTATCCCTGTAGCTGCCTCGTACGCCGAGGATTCTGTGAGGACACACCGGCCCTCGCCACAGTTCTACTCTGCATCGTCCTGATCGCGTTCACGAACTCGTTGGTCCTGTCGCGCGACGTCATCGTCGCTGGTTCCTGTTGCCTCTTATCGTTACTGATTAAATCATCAGTTTCATGTTTGTACGGTCGACCTGTGCCACTGCCTTGCTGCCAGTGACCGTTTGAGGTTGCGATCACGAGATCATGGTCTACCTCGTACCCCACGTGCCGTCTACGTGCTGGCATCGCATTCTCAGCTTGTTTTACGTAGAACCTCGATTTTTGAATGTTAAATCGCGGGTCTTGTTTTTATTCAGTCCTTAACAAACCAACAGATTGAAACGGACACGTCCACATGACAGTTCTTTACTCTCACTCAACTCTGTCTATAGTCTGTACAGATATATGTATATTTGGTGATTTCTGGCTCCGATAGACAGTGAGAGGACGCGTGCGTTCGTTACGTTGCGTCTAGGGAAACGGACAGACCCAATCGGTGTCTTTAGTTCGATTCTCAGTAATGTAAATGAAGTTTCTTGTTCAATATATACTCAACTGTGAATTCTACCGAGAAATGTTTTAGATAAGAATTGTAGATCTCGATAAGATCTGTAAGAAACGTTCTATGTATTTGTTTCGTATCTCTACTGATAACCGAGTTATCATGAAAAAGAAGAATTTAAGTGTTTCCGAATCGGTGATAGCGCTATTTGGTCGAATTGTCGCGATGGCGGAAATCGGAACTAAAAAGTGCGCTCCCAAAAATTTGGTTTTTCGTTAATATCTCGTTAATCGCTGATCCTAGCAAAAAATGTTTCAGGTAAAAGTTGGAAGATTTGATGTTGGCTAAAAAAGTGGTGTACAATTTTCCCTAAGTGCACTAATTAACAAGATATCACTGTTTAATTAGTTGAGTCGTCGCGCCAGCAACAAATGTATAAAATAAAAATTATAGATCTCGCTGAGATCTATAAGAAAGAATGTATGTATTTCTTCTTATCTCAACTGATAAAAGAAGTTATCAAAGAAAAATTAAACAAGTTGCATTTCTAAAAATTTTCTATTTCTATGTATCTACAGGTTTTTAATTGTACGTACGTATATGTCAATTATGTGTGCACAAAGTGGATGCCGTCTACATCCGGCACTTGTAACGAAAGGGTTACTTCACATTGCAAGTCCTCGTTGCATTGAAGCGGTCCTCACATTGCGACTAGAATCATTCATATTTTACGCCCAGACTCCTTGGTATACAAAATAATATACAGTAGCAATAAAAGTAAAATCGTTTTAAGCGTGTAATCGTATATGTAAAATGAGCACAATGATAGAGTCCTATCGTTCTCACGTTAAAATTAGAACCATTCAATTTATTTACAGACTCTGTAACAGAGATGGATACAGCGGTAAAATCATGTGCAAGTGGACACAATGGTAGAATCCTATCATATTCCCATTGTCACTGAAACAATTCATTTCATTTGCAGGCTGATACCCGAGCCAATACCCAGTGACAACGGGACCAGAATCCTCTTAACTGTGTACAACATCGTACACGCGAAGTGGTAGAATCCCATTTTGCAACCAGAACCAGTGTCCATGCGTTCATTTCCTATTAACTGTTCCCACAGGCTGGTTCGATCGTCGAGTATCGACTCGTACACGCCGTAGAAATCCACGGAGCGTGCGCGCGTACCCGCGAAAGGTGAAAGTACGAGCCCGCAGTTCGTAACTGAGAGGCATGGCGGTGCGTCGTCGTTCGTAGCCGCGAGATCGATAAACGTAGTTACCTTGCGCACAACGTATTCTTCGTGAGTGCAAATCGGCAAGAAACCAGTGGTAAAAGTGATGCGAAGGTACCAGTGAATGAAATCGCGAAACAAAACTGATGAACAATCTTTTCGCAGTGTATCGTGCGCCGGGTGATCCCAGTGTCCGTGGATAGTGATAACGATCCAAGAACATGGAACACCTTACCGTTGCATAAGTTCAAAGAGGACATCAAGCTTTTTTCAAATACGTGCTACCATGAGCCAATTTTTAAGTACTCGGGCTAATTAATTGCATCGGAGAATTGATCTTTACTATTGTGATAATCGTTCAACATGAACGGTTCATTCATCGGCCTAAAGGGAACATCGAAAATCCGCGTTCCCGTACTATCTTCCCTGACGCGCAGTCTGATAATGATAACCGTGAATCTGTATTAAAAACGGAATCGGTTTACCGTATATCATTTTGCCAGACTGACCCGAGTATGGCGATCACCTAACAGGCTCATAATGGCACGGCACAGCAAGTGACACGATGTAACCCGATAGGACAGACACAGTATTCAAAGGAAGGAAGACAATGAAGGAGCACGGAAGCAAACTTCCTGCGGAGCAGCCCACAAAGATCCTCAAGTCTCTTCTGAAGAAGCCTGGCCAGTCTAAGAGCAGGTCGCAGAAGAACCGAGTGGTGATTAACGAGAAACTGAACGAGTTCTTCGCCGCGGATTACATAATCCTGATAAAGGAAGAGTGCTGCGCGGATTACGAGGAGGACTGTGATTGCTGCTGCCAGGAGCACGAGCTGATACGGTTAGGTAACTGCAAGGAATGCCGCGCGGAGTTGAATTTCCATTTTGCTGTGCCGGGCAGCGGGCAGTACCCCGCGAGGGACGGCGAGAACCCGTCGAACGCGGAGTTCAACTGCGTCGAGTTGCACGTCGAAGACGAGGAGTATGAGGTCGGCGACGAGGAGGTTAAGCGAGGCCTGGAGGAGGGCGAGAGCGACGAGGACGAAGATGAGGAGGAGGAATTCGACGAGGAGCACATCGAGGAGCGACCCGCAGCTGCGGAGGAGGTAGAGACGCGGGCTAAAGGGATCGATGGGCCGAGGGACGTCGAAGGCCATCGAGTCTCGAAGATCACGTTGCCTTCGCCGCCTCCGCCGCCTCCGCCACCCCCGCCACCTCCTCCGCCGCCCCCGCAACCCTCGACGCATCCGCGTCAGGAGCAGGAGACTCTGAGCCCGCCGGAGGGTTACAAGGACGTTTACTCGAACGGGGAATTCTCTGACGTTGGGGAATGCTGCCTACGGACCTCGCTCGATTATCTTCAGTGTCAGCGGACAGCTGCGGGTGAGAATCCTCGCGAAAGCGATTCTTGTTTCGCAGCTAATTCAATTCATGGGGGAAAATACTCGCGGGCATTCCCATGACGCGGGTGATTAATAATATAATGGGCTCGGAATAGCTTCAGACACTTTTTCCCATAACGTTCTAGGCACCGTTGCGCGCGTTTATCGCGGCAGAATTCACACGAGAATCTCTGGAAAATGGTAGAGTCGTAAAAGTCGGCTGAATCTTTCAATAAGGTTTTTAAATACGTGTAAATAATAATAATAAGTACTTCTCTTTTTTATTTAAAATTCCAAAAAACTTCATAATAAGAATGTACAAAAGAGAGCGGGGAAGAAGAATAGGAAACGAGATAAAGAAACTGATAATTATAAGTCGGGGAAGCACGGGCCGTGTTAGCCAAAGCATATCGCGTAAATGAAAATTAGAACGTGCCATGGGAAAAAAGGGGGACAGTGGCCTCAGAAAGGGCACGTAAACACTGATCACATGGCCGTTGCGTTCACGAAACGCACTCCGGAAGTACCAGTCTACCGTGACTCCGGTATGCTTCCACGGTACATGCAACACATAAAAATCGACCGAGGGTCGTTCTGTGAAATATCTTCGATACTTGTTGCTTTTTTCCTTTCGTTGCACTTGCGTGCCCTTTGTTTCGATCCACGTTGAACGTGTAATGATGCTACGTGACGTGTTTTCCAGGTGCGAAGATCGAGAGAGAATTACGATGCAACCAGACGTTGACTGAGAATAACAATGAACAAGTGGAGAAAGCGAACGAATCGTCGCCGAAGGCGGCTTCGACCAATGGTACAAACAGAATTCCTCAAATCGAATGATATTATAATTATTCAGGCACTTCAATTGATCATACATTTGATCGTCGTATCACGTTCCTGTTTACTATAAAAATTTTGTTTCTTGTTCTACTTGTGTTTTTTCATTGAATTTCATCCAGTAGAACCAAAGAAATTAAATACCAAAAATCGAAAAACTTTAGTATCAAGACAAAACTTGAGAATTTATAAAAATTAGAAAATTTTATATCATTGTTGACATACTCCTCTTTATTGCAGAGTCCCGTCACCGCTATCTCGTGGAGACCATAACTATGACAACAGTTACTGAGCGACGTATCGTGCGCGAGATCAGCGAGGAAGAGGGGATTGATCTGCAGGAGAGAAGCAAACCCATTCCGGAAGAAAGAGATCAAACAGACAGCACTACCAACGCGGTCGAGAGAAAACCTAGCCAGGATCAAGAGACTGAGACTCGATCAGAAGAGAAGCTCGCCAGCGACGCAGAGGAGGACACGAGTGAGGATCACTCGACAGCCAACGAAGCAGCTCCTCGAGACATGAAGGAACTCTCACTAGTATTCAAACTCGGTAACTCTGCATTAACCGGGAACAGTCTGAAACCCAACTCTGCCGTGAGACAGTTATTCCCCAATCCCAGATTCGTCTCACCGCCGCCGGCTCCTCTTGGTAAATTAATCTGCTCCGACCTGATGAGCGATGCGCAGAAGGGGCAGCTCCTCGTAAACACAGAGAATCTTCGAGTGAGCAATCAATCCTGCTTGAACGACTCAAACAATCCTATAAAAAGGACAATAGAAAGGAACACTCTGCGAAGGAGCCTGTTGGACAAGTATCGCACGACCACACGAAAGAAGAATTTACCATCAAACAACCTTTCCCTGGAGGAACGCATCCGTCGTTTGACCTGCGTTGACCAAGAAGAAGAAACGAACTCTAATTCTTCTTCTTGTACCGGCGCGGAGGTATCCGCAAGCGTGGATGCGGGCGAGTCGACTACGAGTCAGCAAGCGGACGTGAAGACGTTCATGACACACAACACCAACGGGGATAAATTGTCGACCAGCATGGCGACGATGCCAGCAACTATGCACATGGCTACGAAATTGAACACAATGTCGGATGGGACACCGTCAAATAGTGTGACCTCGATGTCTGCGGAGATGCTCACGTATTCCTCAATGATAGTGACCACCGCAACGGCGACTACGACTACAACGATTGCGGGTACTAATTACTACAAGCCTAACAGCAGCGCGGTGGTGATGGACAACCCATCGACGTATAAGAAGCTCACGGATCTCTTCGTTCATAAAAGGAGCAGTATTAATTCAGGAAATTTGCCGGACCTAGGTATTGGGAAAAATGGGCAGGGCAGTGTGAAGGACGGGTCGAAGGCTCCGGTGAGACCAAGCAATTCCGACGTGCGCAGGCAATTCTTGGCTAGTTTAGCGCCGCTGTCTTGCGTTGCTGTGAACAGTAGCGAGACTCAGGAGGATTACTATCGCTTAAACTCGACGATAATGGATGGTGAGGGTCGTAATTACAACACCCTGTCGCCGTACGGTCTGGAGGACATCGAAGCGGCTCTTCGTGAGGATGATAGGAACTTCGCTTCTGCGCCGGATGTTACCAAAGGCACGCCGATGATAACCAGGCCGGACATAGGAGACAGCACGACTGATGAATTACTGGCGTTCGTTGAGCAGGATAAATTCAGGACGGAAAGACTAAAACAGCGGTACAACGACGCCGAGAATCAATACAGTTCGATGATCCTGAACGGTTATACACCTGATAACAAGGTGATGGAAAGAGTAGTCGACGGTAGGAACGACAGTGACGACAAGCAGCATGTCAATCGTGAGAATAATAAGAATAAGAGTCGAGAGATGCAGTTCATGGGTCAACGTTACGAGAATAATGGCGATGGTGGCAGTAACAATGAGGATGACAACGAGGATGACGAGTTGAACGATTATGGATTCAATCGTAGACCCTCGGTGACGGGGATCAAGCAGCGTCAGGGTGAAGAGACGAACTTCCAACACCGGAGAACAATCGTGGAGAACTTTCACTCATCTACGTTGCCAGGTTACTATGAGAATAATTGTGGAAAATTGTACGAGGATGATTCCATGTCCAGTTCGTTCGTCGGTGATGAGCAGGATGCGAACACCATCAACCGAATCAATACGATGCAAAAGCAGATCGACGATATCTACCAGACGATCGTCGAGAACACGAACGTCACTGCGCAGAGCTCTTTGGAACCCTATGCGGAGGACACGTACGTGCGGCAGCAAGTGCGAGCACCGGTTGCGGGCGATCACTTAGGGTTCCGGTATTATCAAGACCCGCCGAGAGTAAACGGACAGCAACAATACTTCCAGGAGCAGGGTGTCGTCGTTGGGAACTCACGTGGCATGCGGGGCATCGCGACCGGAGCTGAAGAGGTTGTCGATGGTAACAATCGACGAAGAGAGCCACCTGTGGGCACGGCTTCATCGAATTACCAAAGACCTTGCAACGTCGTGCCTGCAACTACAGTCTACGCCGGATTGCCCGCTAACGGCAAGTGCTACCGGACCATGTACTTCGTCCCGTACAACAGCCTGTCCGACCCGACTTATCAGAACATCCAACGTATT
>SHCU01000492.1:58685-70038 GCA_004307685.1 Ceratina australensis | reverse complement strand
GTCACGCCCAGAATTCCGTCTATTACGCTATGAACGTTTAAATGCGCCTAATCTTTTTAAGATCCCATCAGCGGGATGGGGTCTTTGACTGAAGCTGAGCGCGATGTGCGCTCGGACGTAATTTTGTATTCCTTGTTTCTTAGAAGTCGCGTTTAATGCACTTCGATTTCTTGTTTGATAGACTGATTTCTTGGAACGGGTGAAGATGTTCAGGATACTGGGATGAGGTTTCAAGGCAACACCCTTTCACTATCACTATGGGATGTATAGATACTTAAACTGAATTTTGGATCCATCGAGACGCTTGCACGAGTTCCCTTGAGATCTTTATCAGCAAGACACATATACCACCAGGTATCAAGTGGACCTCGAAGCTCAGCAACCGGAATGGAAACAAGGAAAAATGAAACCGATAGTGAAAGGGTCAAAAGAGATAGGCTGAAAAATTTAAAGATAATAAAAACAGACAAGCCGCTCTTTCTTGCCTAAATTATACAATTGACCCGCGGAATTGAATCGTACGCGAAACCTAAAAATAGCAAATGTGGACTCGGAGCCGTAGTGATTCCAGGAAGGAACTCTGAGCCGAAGGAAACCCGACGCGTAACGCGCGTACCCTTGCGTATCGTCATCGATTCTAGTCACGGGGATGCGTAACAACCGCAGATACGTACGTATAAGAATAGGCTGCGCGAGCAGACCGGAGAACAAACGAGGCGATAAAGAGAAAAATGGTCTCTTCCTTTGTCTATCCGCGCTATGTGTTTATGCTGCATTGGCATTGTTTATTGTATTGTGCGCCAGTAGACAAAGATCGCAGACCTTTTTAAAGTCAGTGATATATTCGCTTTCTGTTGAAATCGTGTAGCCACTTTGCAGCCGCGAAAGACCATAGCCGTTTTCAATCGTTCTGCGCAAAGGTGACCCACTTAGAGCGCCTTCAGTGTTCACGTAGTCTATTTTTACATGGGTCGTCTGTTTTGAAAGTGGTGTAAGTCCAGTTTTTTAAAAATCATACAATTTGTGTTTAATTTAATGTAAACTTTTTATTCAAAAGTATCTTTTTATTTATAAGTAATTAATATTTATTTAATTTATTGGCCAGTGAAAGAAACTCTGTAGCGACTTACCTGGTAATCTTCAATTGTCAAACTAAAAATCGACTTGCACCACTTTCAACGCAAATGATCCCATATGTATATGGTACCAACACCGGCAAGTATTGTATAAACCAAAGGATGGCGTTTATCTATAACCGATGGCAATTATTTTCGATAAAACGAGAGGAATTGACAAATTATTTAGCGAGGTACACTTAAGTATTATAGAAACGGCTGCAGCCGGTGAAAGTTTAGAAGAATTGCTCGATACTCGATAAAATGGCTGACAGTAGGGTTCGTGGGATATTTTCGGTTGATTCTTACCTGTTTCACCCGCGAGAAAAACGAAAAAGAAAGTGTTCAAACGTTAGACCAAAAATATGTGCAATCTAATGCGGTACCCTGGTTCTCCCGCGTGTACCATTTTGTATCCGCCATTTGATCCGTGTTTTCCTTCTGCGGAAGACCGGACTCTGGTAGGGACAACTTAGGACAATGATTCCTGGCCAGTTCTGGTTTGTGTTAATTTCGTCCAGAGGGATAATAGAGTACTAAATGGATTGATTTTTCAAAACTCGATCTCCTACAACGCCTTGGTTAACAATGATTAATGAACCTTTATTTTGGAATAAAGACTAAATCTGAAAATTTAGATATATAAATTACGTATCACATTTGTTACAAACAGAAATTAACCCAAGTCCCAAGCTGGCCAGGAATCATAGTTCCAAGCTGTACGCATACTATTTTCATGAAACATATTCAATTGAATTCCTGGCGTACGACCGGAAGGGTGGACTTCGATCCTTACGAGTCTCGTCGGGGATGAATTTGTGGATGTACGCGTCGTCTAGGTTAGTAGGTAGAAATATACCGAGCGCAGTCATTATCATAGCGACCTAACTAAGGGATTAAAGTATTAAACGTGTTTAGAATAGAAACTATGTACCACGCGACCAGAATTGTCAGGGAAAGGCTCTACCTACCCCTTCTAACAGCAATTTGGGTCGTTTCCACTCCAGCAAGCCTCGCGAGAGTAAATGGCTATAATCATTAAGAAGACATGTTCTTAAAGGTTCGTCAGTGGGGAACTGATCCAGTTTGATGGAGTAAGGGGTAGTTTGGACCTTTCTCTGGCTATTCTGCATGCGACCCGCGACGGGGCCGTTTTAATCCAAAGTTAGATACCAAACATTGGGCGGTAACGGTGGCCAAGTATAGAAACAAGTTTTACATATAACATAGTTTACAATTACCCCTAAATATCATGAAAAATTGTATGTAAATAAAGGTTTAATCAGAAGAGCCTATCGTTCGTTTATTCCGAAATGAATAGATCCAAAAATCGGTTTATTTTTTAAACTGATTTATTAAAAAATTCACACTACTAATTTTGTCAATAAAAACGTCTTACGTATTAAATAGAAAAATGATTTACAAGTGTGTGTTTTTTTTGCATACAGAGATTTGTGTAGGGCGTCGTTTACGGACGCTTGCGAATACAGGGGGTCAAGGTGCTTGGCCCTCTGTACTTGCGAAGTATTTGCTCTGCGGTTCAAGCAAAGTCAGTCGTCTTCTACCGTTCTTTTAATTTTGCAGCCGGAAACTAATCGATATAACGTGTAATGCGTGTAAATGAACGAACGAACGCACACGAAATGCCTGCTGTTTTCACATCTGTTTCTTTTTTTTTGTTTTTGCATGAATTTTCCTCCTCGCCGCCGGAAATGAACAATTAGACAGATCGCACCGACCGAATCAACCTATCGGAACTATCCTTAGTCGAAAATACATATATTCTTGTATGCGCCGCGTGGCGCTAACAGTTTTTATGTGAGAGATGATGTCGCTTCGCGGTCTACAAAACGACGCATCGTCTTCTTCTGACGGGTTCTGGAGGCTCCAGGGCTGCTAAAATCGCTTCGTCAAAAACGTTTTTCAAACCTTTCTACACGCCAACCGCAACAGACAAGAATTGATATGATTCAACAGAAAATTCAGCATTGGAGATGTACAAACAATGAGACCGTACCTGTGTGAGAGCGCTGCATTCCACGTATTTTACCGCCTTTAGCTCTTTGGCAAGTTTCTCACCCTGCTCGGCTGATATAGGTTTTTGCTTGTTCTTCGCGAGCTTCTCTATGGTCGCCGCATCGTCCCGCAAGTCGATCTGAGTCCCAACCAACAGGAATGGGGTCTTCTGACAGTGATGGGTTATCTCTGGAACCCACTGAGAAAATGTGTCTCAATCGAAATGAATACAGAAAAATTACTCTTTATGGATATGTGCAATAGAAATGATGAACTGGAGCATCCTCCGCATGGTACATGGTACAGGGTGTTCCAGAAAAATTGTTGCAGCCAAAAAAGGCAGATTGAGAGGATCATTCTGAACAACAATTCCCTTTTACAAAATGCATGATGAAGGTTTTGTTATCAAGTTATTAACGAAAAACATGAACCAATGATGGTGTTGCATTCAGGCAGCAGTCGAAGAATTAACATACCTTTTCTTTAACATTTTCAAACGAGGACGGCGAGACAACAGAAAAGCAAACTAGAAAGACATCAGTCTGCGGGTAGCTCAAAGGGCGTAGCCGATCATAATCCTCCTGACCTACAATATACCCCAATAAAAATCAAATAAAATCCAAGGGAAATACCCTATTAATATATTTACCTGCTGTATCGAATAATCCTAAAGTGTATGGTTCTCCTCCGATCATCACGGTAACTGCATAATTGTCAAATACCGTCGGTACATACTCTGATGGGAACTTGTTAGTAGTATATGATATCAGCAGACAAGTTTTACCCACTGCACCATCCCCGACCACGACGCACTTAATAGTTTGCATGGTTCTCTACCTCCTGGAGACCAATGTTTCTGTGCAAACGAAAAGAGCAAAAGGATGGTTACGTATCATATGTTACATTGAAATGAGACTGTCAGTGGCCTTCTGGATTGAATACTAAGATCTATCAGTCTGGCACAGTACAGTGGTCTTGATTTTTGTCTTACTTCAGTTTTTCTCATCTAATATAAACAAAAAAGGAATATATTTTTGACTACTTGACGATGCACTTCATACTCTGTATGGCTCTCCATCTTCTGGAGACCAATGTTTCTATACAAACGAAAAGCATCAATAAAGGGAGCCGGCGTTATAATATAAAAAGTGCGACAGTCAGTTCCCTTCCGGGTCTAGTCTTTTCGACTACTAAATTATCAGTCTGGCACAGTACAGTGGTCTCGGTCTCGCTTCCGTCAATTTTTCTCGTTTAACGCTAAACAAACAGGGAATACATTTTTGTACTCGGAAATGTTGTCATGTGAAGGCGGTCTTCGGAAAAATTGTTTTGGAACGAATCGAACGATTGGAAGAGGAGATTTGGTATAGGAAATAATTGTTTTCCCGGATCGCCATTTTTGAGATTTTTCCCCGGACGCGTTGGACTTCTCCGAAGGCAGATTGTTACACGAGCACGGGGAATGGACGATGCGTCTGTTGTTATATTTGTGATGACAGGGCAAACCTGATTGATCGAGCAAATGTAAGAAATTTAACTGAAACACTCACAAGTAACTGGGCGCAGGGCGTCGACAACACACTTTACTGTCACGAATTTCAGGATTTATAGAAGGTCGACGATAAGCATGGTCCGTGCTACGGAACTGTCATCTTTCGGCGACCCTCTTTTTTTCTATACCAGCTAAAGTAACACAGGAGTTATCTATGTTATCTGTTGGGCAAAATGAAAATAGTGACACAAGAGCACCAGGTGTATCGATTTCAGCCTTACTTATTACTTATTCGATTTACCTGGATATAACCCAGGATGTAATGTCATTACTTTTTATGTCATTTAAGTTATATTATTCTCTAATTCAAATATTACTTCACTAAATTTGAATACTCTACCCGCACTATAGTAGCGCTGGCCATCACTTCAATGGGCAGGTCTTTTCACCGCTTCAAAGAACGTTCTCTATTCATCGCTATAGATCAGTGGTCCAAAACTACATTGGCCAACCTTCGTTCAAGTTGAGACGTCTGAGAGTAACCTAAAAGACAAAGCTGGAAATCTGCAGAACTTTGTAACAAGAAAGTAAGAAGGAAAACATGGGTCTGCCGCGTGTGTTCTTCGATGTGTCGGCCGACGACAAGCCGCTAGGCGTTATAGTGATGGAATTACGATCTGACGTGGTTCCGAAGACTGCTGAGAATTTCCGCGCGCTCTGTACCGGCGAGAAGGGTTTCGGTTACAAGGGTAGCACATTCCATCGAGTGATCCCGAAATTCATGTGCCAAGGCGGTGATTTTACGAATCACAACGGCACCGGCGGCAAGTCGATTTACGGTGAAAAGTTCGAAGATGAGAACTTCGAATTGAAACACACCTGCCCGGGAATATTGTCGATGGCGAATTCTGGGCCAAACACCAACGGCTCTCAGTTCTTCCTGACGACGATAAAAACCTCCTGGCTGGATAACAAGCACGTCGTCTTCGGCTCTGTCGTCGATGGCATGAACGTCGTCAAGAAAATCGAGAGCTATGGCTCTCAGAGTGGGAAAACTCATCAAAAGATCATCATAACTAATTGCGGACAACTTTGAATAATCTGCAATGTTATCTATATTTCTTCTCCTTGATTAAGTACATGTTTCTAATGACTTTTATAAAGTAAATGTATAACATAAAATACAGTGAAATGAGGAATGAAATTTCTCTTTGTTTTATAAGTTAAGGTACAGTCAACCCATAAGCAGTAGCAAAACTGGGATAGGTTTTATATTAGTACAATCCACTAACATATTTGGATGAGTCTTGGGTATTCCTAGATATATAAATCCTCCAGTTTCACAATTTTTTCAACCTTCTATCCACCAAATCAAGCCAAAGTACAATAGTAAAGCACTAGAGAAAAATGTTTTTCTCTTTGCTTTTTAAGTATTCCACAAAAATGTATTGTAAATATATTTTGTATACTCTACTACTACAGTTATATCTAATATAAAGGGACAATAAGTTTCCATACATTTCCCACACAATATAAATTTAACACCGTACAACTACTGAAGACATGATGAATAATTTTTACCAAGAGTACAAGACGCATTTAGCAGTTATCAATATACTGTAGCAAAGATCTCTTCTGTCCTTTTGAAGTGATCATTCAACAAATTGATATCCTCAAATACACATGCACCCGCACATATCACATACCTCTAACATGTATTTATGTACAGCGAATAGGTACTAGAATAGTATACTTGAGTTCCTGTTTGAGTATACTGACCAAGTGTCCAAATCTTATCAGCTAAAACTACAAATTATCGATGAGCTCATTTTCACGTGCGACCAGGAAGAAAGCCATTGTCAGTGAGTGCATATGGGTAAATTGACCACGAAGAACAGGTTCAGTTCGAGTACAGACGCGAATACCAAAAAGATTACGTACATAATTAGGCAGGCTATGCCCACATTCCGAGTCAGCTTGAATTTGGCGAACAGAAGTGATAAGTAGAGGACAGTCAGGGTAGAGAATAGTGATATCGCGCTGTAAACGAGTCCTTGTGAGTTGATCGTTACGTAATGATTGCCTGATACCGTTGGGAAGAAGGCAGCTTTTAGGAACCAGGGTAGTCCCAGGCAGAGTAGGACGTCGAACACGTTCGAGCCGATTGAATTGCTTATACCCATGGCACCGTGACCTGAAAATGTGAAGAAACGCAATGTATGGATAGAAGATGGAACTATTGCTAGAGAAGTTAGAAAAATCGGAAATTTCACGATTTTTCCAAATCTGATAGATCCAAACTTTTTTTCTCGAAACCTAATGTATAGAAAATTTATAAAATAACTAAGTAGAATACATGGTAATTTTATCGATAAGATACGAAAACTTCGAAAGCTATATTTATTAAGTATCAAAAATTATTATCATAAATCTATGGAAATATCTGTCTCGATTTTCGCAAACGAAACCGCAACATAAAAACTATCCAACTCCGTTTCGGAAATAGGAACAAGTGTGGAAATAATTGAAAGCGTAATACACGCGTGCACGGTAGTGAGCGTTGGAAATAAACGATGCGAAGATTAGGCGAATTTGATAAATACCGATGATATCACGCTATCGTTCATCCAGCATTTTCCCTCCGATAGCATTATCACGATTGTTGTCCGCCGGTTGTATAATATATTTCTTGATTGGCTCCGGCGATTATCGCGGCTCGTTTCGCGTGCAGTTAAATGAGAATTTCTATTAATCGACGCCGGTTAAAAAGACGGGAATTACCTTGATTCGCGACGATAACGCTTGACACGGCCTCCGGTACGCTCATGCCTGCCGCGAGAAAGGTCAATCCCATTATCGAGTCGGGGATCCTGAATGTATTGCCTGAAAACAGAGTGGATCGATCGTTACACGCGGTTATTATTTCAATTCGTCTTATATTACGGTGTCCCATAAGCTATCTCCCTGCTTTTTGTAAGAAATGAATATACAGCCGCGTCAGTATGTTGATAGATTTATGGGATTTAAGATTCCAAGATTGAAGAATGTTTTTCTCAAAGAATATAAAAACTGTTTAAATGAATCTTGGATATATTCTAGCTTCACAATGTTTGTTGTTCTACTATTAATATTTATAAGAATCACAATTTCAATGTTATCGTTTTATGAGATTCTAATCCGTTGTCGAGAGATTTTTCCCAATAACGCTGATTACGGATTACGGCGCAGCGTGAAAGAAACTTATAGGATAGCTCAACACTTATATTATTTGGTAGTACCGATGACGGTGATCACCCAGCCGACGATATACGAGGTGCTCGCTATCCATATTATGCACATAAAGAACGTGACGGGGTACCAGGATCTCAATGAGTTTCTTCTGCAATCGGGTATGGTGATAAGGAGAATGAAATTTATCGGCCATGTGAGGATCCACCATAACTTCTCGCACGCCGAGTCTGGCCAATTTGTCATGTTCACGATCTCCACTGAAAAATATACCAACGTATATAAAAAAGATGCTGACTAAAAAATAAGTATTTTTAATTTATTATATTTATTTATACATTTAATAAATTGATAAAATAACAGAATTGAATGTACAGATAAAAATGATCTCTTGTTCTTTGTGCGGCCTGCTCTGTGTTGTTACTTACGTGTTTCATCCTCCTCGCTGGATTCTATTAAATGGAACTCTTCACCTTTCATCGAATCTGCGATAAAAGGAATATATAATACATTTTTAAACCGATGGAAATAGTTCCATTTATAAATGGAATACCACCTGTTACTGCGGGTGTCGCGTGATCTTACCAGTAGAAATCAGAGGACTTTTCTCAGACAGATTCTTGTACGGATTCCTTCTGATCAACGCGCGACGAAAGAATCTGTGGATAGCTTTGTCGTAACACATCACTGAAACAATAGGCTCGGTTTAAGATATTACTTAATCGTATCGATTAATCCCTCGAGTTGTCAGATTGATGTTAGGATTAAGTGCACATACCTATAATGTATAACACGTAAGCGAAAACGAGAAGCAGTCCCTCGTACCATTCGATGCGACCGTCGCGTAGAGTTAAAATTAATAAAAGCACCGTGACCGCGTACGCCAAGGTATCTCGCGACACGGGCCATCTTTTCAAGTTCAACACCTAAATAAGAAGAGATTCGTTAAAATGTGATTTGAAGATCTATGTGCCTGAGGTACACGCGTCTCAGTGATAACAAAAATTAGCTAATAGTGCATATGATAATTGTTACGATAAGGCTATTAAAGAAATGGAAATTAATCAGCCGGAAGTTCGTACGAAACGAAAAAGGCAAGATGGACATTACCTGATTTGCGAACACTCCGCAACAGGCAGGAACGGCTAGTATATTAAAAACCGCGGAGCCGACGATTGTCCCGACGCCAAGATCCCCTTCGGTGACGAATGTCCCGACTATATTGATGAACAGCTCCGGGCTGGAGCTAGCTGCTGCCATGATAGTCGCCCCGGCGACGTCCTCAGTTATGTTGATCTCTAGAAAAGAATGTTACCGTCGATTACTACCCCTTAAGAAGATAATAACGACGGAACTCACTCTCACAGATCCTTTTAAGCGAAGGCACGAAAAAATCGTCGCAGACGACTGCCAGCAATAGGAACATATAGATCGCTATCACGAAGTGTATAACAATAAACCCTGATTGCCTCTGCTCCCGCGTGAACCCGTCGGATGGGAACTCTTTGATTGCGGGTGGTGTACAGTTGACGAATTCCTCTATCCCAGGATCCACCGTGCTAGCGAGCTGTAGCAGTTTACCTGAAACAAAAAATATATAAATACATAACATGTACATAATAGTAATAATCTTATAATTAATTATCGACGAATTTTCGTTTATCACACGTACGTATAGACTATGAAAAATTCAAGGAAAATCTGATAACATATATATACATAGTGAGTAAAAAACGTCATCAAATTTCCCTTGAATTTTTTGCGTGAGTTATAATAATTCGATATTTAATTATGAAAATATTATGATTAATTAAACAATGAATGAGAGTTAATTTTAAAACGTAAACGGATGATCGGGCAATTATTTGCTTACGCGTGAAAGAAGTCGGATTAGCCGCTTCGGAGGCATGGCTTGGCCGATATGCTGCCAACGCGTTTACGAGTAGCAGGTACGTCGTCGGAACGGCGATCACGCATAACAGTTTCCAGCCCAACGTCCGGCCCCGATGTTTTGGCATCGTCGTGGGAGTCGATTATGTAATTTGCCACGCGAGGGAAGAAAAAAATGAAAATTCGACGATCCACGCTCGCCTGCCTGTGCGGTACTAATTTTGATTGACGCCGGACGTCGAACAGTAGATCGATGTTTTTCGTTTACGAGACATTATCGGGTTTATACAGATAAGATACTACACAAAGCGCGATCGAGACGTGTCCCTTACGCTGATAATTCCAATCGGCAGCAGGAGCGTTCCTGTTAGTCGGAGCGCCGGTAATTAAATTATCTGCGACAGGTGATCGGCTCGGTTTGCATCCGCGTACGGTTGTACGATAGACCCTGAGATAAACGTCTGATAGAGAGCTGTGCCAAATATTTGAATAGACTTTTCAAGTCGATTTGACTTCGACAACAATTTTGACAATTTTCTAAGTCAATTTGACTTTGACTTTTTTGACAATTTGAATCTATTTTTATTGACATAAAAATCTTTATATTATGTTAGATGGTTCTTAAAATGATTTTGACCATTAAAATGTCAAGGAGTGTCATTTTATCCATGTAAGTAACGCTACCTCAACGTCAATACTTTTTATCAGAACATCTGTTCCATTCTAAGTGCAGGTCAGGATTGGGTGCAGAGGGATGGTATACGAAGATTAGGTGGTACAGGGTGTAGTATGGGACGTAAGGAAAATTAGGGGGTATAGAAAGTATTGAGGAATTGATTCGTTTATTTTACATGCCAAGAAGCATAGATCATAACTTATGAGGTAGGTGAGACGGTGGAAATCAATTGCACACGGGGGTGCGGGGAGCCGATTGATTTATTTATTTTCCATTTCTCCTAATTCTCCTGCTCCACCCAACATGGCCAATCGCTAGCTCCGATCCATCATGGAGGAAACGGTTGATTAGGAACAAAACGGTTTGTCTGCGGGTCTACGGGCCGAGAAACGGAGTAGATATTGCCGCGGTATGCGATCCGTACCAATTTCCAAGGAAGCCATTGCGCGTAGCCGAGAGAAGAGACGACGGTTGGGAGGGGCGGACAAACGCTGCCGGACTTCGGAGTAGTTGTTAATGTAGTATATGTGTGACAACGGGATTGGCAACATGGATACGTCTGACTTAGGAGGAGGTTCGTTTCGAATTTATATCAAATATCGCCCGCGGGGTACGCGGTTTTTTTTTTGCGCGGTGCCCCGCCGCCGGGGCGGCGGGAGGGAGACGGGGCGGTAATCGTTCCGGGCGCGGGCGACGTGCCTGATTCCAGTGAAATCCTCGGGATCGATGATTATCGATCGGGAATGATGAAAAGGCCGAGTCCGTACAATTTTTTTTTTACACGAAATTTGTGCATCTCCATTTTTTGTGTGTGTTTTTTGTGAAAATTTTTGAAGAAGATTGGATCGTTGTGATTTGAAGAAAACAAGAGACGCCGAGGTTTCTGTAGAATCCCTGCGAAGGTTTATTATGATATTGTTAATGGTCGAAGGGGTC
>SHCU01000492.1:46901-58624 GCA_004307685.1 Ceratina australensis | reverse complement strand
ATTCTTTCAGTTTCAACGGTGAAAACAGTTTCCGGTGGTGAGTTCTTAATATAATAAAATATGAGCACAGTTCCCATCCACCGTTTTAACTTGAACTATGAAACTTTACAGTTGATCGATGAAATCAATTTTTATTGACATTTAAAAAACGTGCACGTGGAAACGAATGACATCCAATAAGTTGCCGCGATGATTAAAAATAATTCCTATGAATGGGCGTTACAAATCTTTCTGTTACGAGAAAGAAATTGTAAATATCGGAGAGAATGAGCCGCGTAGATTTGAAGCTGTTAATAAAATTGCTCGGGATGAGGCTCTCTCGCGAGGCTAATGGGACAACCTCCATTGGGCTGTATAAATAGAAAGGTACAAGGAAGTGTTTATTGATCGATTTAATGAAAAATAAAGGGGGCAGAAGAACGTGTGAAACCAATAATGTACCACCCATAAAGACGTTAGGTTTATCGTGTTCAGTTTGTATAAACAAAGTCTCTCGTCTATTTTTAATTTCAGAAAGAAAAAAACAATAAAATTCTTATCTCTCCTATTCGTACAAATAAATATAATCTGAGTCAATTATCAGGATTTTTTTATCATCCTGTTTATGCACATTTAATATCAACAGAAAAAAAGCAGACTTCTATAAGTATACATATGTAAATACATTACAGGTGTATGAACTGTGTACAAATTTTATTTTTATTATATTAAACAATACCTCGAAATGCCGAAAAGTTCAATCGGTTACACGCCTACATGAGAAAATGTCAACTGTGTCCGAAAAAAAACCTCGCCTTGAAATAATTCGTTTATGACAACCCTTCGGCCATCCAATCCTTGGGTCATTCGAACCCGGGACACTCATTCCGCCCAGCAGTGCATGACAAACTTTTTTCTCAAACTCCTAAAAATTTATTTATGGTCCGTATACGCCTACATACAGATGCACTCATAATAAGGCTACAGTTTGGAAATTTTAAGAATTTCCTTAACCATAATTAAATCAACTTAATTTCATTTATATCTTATCTCCAGAATTTTCTGTCTGATTTTTATTGTACATTGATATTCTCTCATTCATTCTCGATCCTGTTCAGTGATAATCCTACTCAATTAAACTTAACATCCTGCTCTTACTTTTTTACGTTCTTTTCATTTTTAATTATTTTTTATTATATTTTTTATATTCCTCTTATTTTTCTACTCTCATACTTTATATTCAATCTTCATATGCTACATGTATTTAAAATTTCTACGAGTGTATGAAATAAGGTCTGTGAATAACATGAGAAGAAATGTGTTGATTACCAGATGGGCTAGCTTTCGTGTCCATCTGGCAAAAGCGTTCTCTAACTATTTACCCAGACCTATATACATATATCTATCAAGAGTAGGCAGGCAATCGTGACGTTCATCGAACCCGGAGACATCGTCGCGCACGCGAATCAAACCACCCTCTCTATCCCTCGCTACTATCCGTATTTCAACGCGTACACATATGTACATGTGCATCAGAACTTCCCCCTTGGTCCAATCATCGATATAATGTAATATTTGCATACGTTGGGCAAGTGTCCAGTGTAGTATTTGATATACACAGTGGGTATTTAAACCGGAGAGGATAATGGTGTCATCGCACCACCGGAATCTGTCCTGGGACACGGGACCATCCTATTTGTGTATGAATATTTGACGTCCCTTTGATTAACAGGTAGGCAATTGTTACTTGGACCTAGACAATAGAGGATCTGTACTTTTGTCTGGTCGTTAGTTCGATTTAATGTCTCACTAATACACCCTAGGCCACAAAACTCATCCTAAAGTGTCATAATTCTCAACCAAAAATCCTAGTACTACTGTTCCATTAACCCACTAAAAGTCCAAGTCCCACAAGAATCGTTAGGATATATTATCATAATTCCCAAACAAAAATCATAAATGGTACTATCATCCCATAAACCCAAGTCCCAAAAAACTAGTCAGAACAATCCCTAAACGAAAATCATTCTTCTTCAATTCCATTCCACATCCCATAAAAATCTTCAGTCCATCTCATCATAATCCTCAAACGAAAATCGTAGTATTTGATAAATCTACCAACCAGGTATAACAAAAGCTAATTATGTCCATTGTCTCCTACTCTCTGCTCAACCTTGAGAGAGAGAGAGAGAGTATGAAATCTGAACTATCATTCGTCTTCCCGTCTTTTGCCACTCGAAGGAAACCATGACGTCGTGCGTGCTCGTGCGTATTCGTACGGAGACTCACCGAGTAGGGAGAGGAGGAACCGTGCAGGACCACCCAGCGACGAGCGTCGCGGCAGCCCCCGAAAGACAAGCACGTGGAGTACGGTATCATGGTGACGGTGCGAAGAAGCAGGGGGCGTCCGAAGCTTGGTAGCACCACCCGAGGTCGCTGCTAATTCCACGCGTCCCACGCGAACCACCGTTACTTTTGAACCGTTCACGGGAACCGTGATTCGACGGGTCTCGCCGAGTATTATGCCCGACCGGGTTGAGAAAAGCCGACGATGGGAAAACAAGAGGCGACCGGCTGCCCGCGACCACGAGACTCGAGCCACGGCCGACACCGTGCCAGCTGATTGGTCGAACCGGCGCTTTCCACGAAGCATCGCGCGCAACCGCGGACCCGGGGGATCAATGAGACCAAAACACTAGCCTCTGGAGGTGCCCGAAAACTCCCGAGCTTCACCGAAGATGCTGCTTGCTTCGCAACCGGGTCGTGCAGGGTAGAGTCGATACGGACTATTGGGGTAGATGTTTCGAGTTTGAGATTTCGAGGTCTTGGACCTCCTCAAAAGGGTCGTTTCTACTTCTGACGGGAGGGGGTTTTGTTAACTCCTTGAGATAGACTTAGGGGTAGTTGGATAAGTGTTTGGTTCTTAGACTACAGAGATGAAGAGTTACGGTGTGGTTCGTAATTATGAAATAAATGTTGTTGGGCATTTTGGATTATTAATTTAAATGAAGATTTACAGTGGGTTTGAATTATAAAATATATGTTCTCATTTATCATTTAAATTGTAAATTAACTGACTTTATTTCGTAATTTGAATGTCCCTAATAATATGTGCCTACAATCGCCCAATAACGTTAATGGTAATGATCTTAACTCGAAGATGAAGCATAATTTAGAAACAATAGAATCTTTGGGCATTTTATATCCAGAATGAATAATAAAGACTATTAGGATTTTAGAAAAATTAGAGGAACATTTTAAAATCAAATCGTGGAAGGAAACATTCTTATAGGTATGACATATACACCGAGTGCCTCGGTGCATCCTTCCATACCAAAGGTTAATCGTTCCTCCATAATGACTGGATTTACAGAGCTGATTTAGTGAACGTCACGCAGAAATGCACGTGTCAAGGAGCTGCCCGATTTAAATTTAGCAGTATCGCGTGCGACCGGTTCATTTTCGCAGGGTTAATTGATTTGACCTATGGAATCATTCGCGTTGTCAGTAAAATATCGAATCCGCATAAATATTAAATATTTCCGCCGCCCTCAGGGCAATTAGAAATATTTCAAAGTTCCGTTCATCAAAAATGAATAAACAAATTCGGGGAATCGAAAATATAAATATGATAAGATAAAAAAACAAATTTTATGTTCTTTCTTTCCAACGCTTCCCTAGGTAAACAAGAGACGTTTTTGGAAATTTCAGATTTTTGCGTACAAAGACAGGTAGGAAGAACGAATGAAACTGTAGAGATTATGTAAAGTGTATCATTTGAATTGAAGACGATTGCGTGCAGTCGAGGCTGCCGCAGGAGCATGTCATGGCCCAGAGAGCCGGTTGCAATATCGATCCCGACGCACCTGAAGCGCACCTTCTCTAACACGTGAAAGGAACCTTACTGCTCTCTTCCCAATATAACACCTCCTCCTTTACTTAACTCTCCTTAACTCTAACCGATAATCATCTCTCTTTTTCTAGTAGACTTGTCTTGATAATTTGGCAAAACTTAAAAAAGTATCGAAAGAATTCTCAGACGATATACACGTACAGGAAATCAGATTTCCCCCAAAAATTCACAAAATGAATACAATCATGATACATAACATTACATCTGTTTGTAAAATACTCAATACTTCAAAATTTTAATATCGAATAAATAAAATTTTAGGTTTCTCATTTATGCCTACTTAAGTCTAAAGAAAATTAATAAAATGTTTTCATCAATATATATAAATGTTATAAATAATATAAATTTCATCATATATATAAAATATTCAATGCCTAAAATTGTAGTAATAAAAATATATTTTCCTTTGTATTTTTTTGTACAGAAAATTAAGGATATTTAAATTTTCTTCATAAAAATATTTGTACGAACATGAAAAATATTGAACAAATGAAAATATGTACTCAAAAGATTCATTGAAATTAGGTCCACCTTTTTTAAATGATATCACAAAATCTAGTGATACCCTACGAAATAAAAATGTCACTTACCTGAAGAAACGACGCAATGATTTCCTCAGGAATGGTAACTCCTCCACGACGTGCGAGGGCCTTCGGAGGAATAGCAACATCCAACGGAAGCCTCGGTAGTTCCACCATGATAATCACTGTTCCCCTTCATCAGATTTCTGCATAACAGATCGAAAATCCAATATAAATCTCGAAAAACAATTGTAACAACATAAAAACAAAGGCAATAAATAAAATCCGTAAAACAAAATCGCATTTGCAAATATTTTCAGGATTAAATAAAAGATACATCAATCCTGTGTAAATAGACTAAAAGCATAACCTCACTTCGATTTCCTTCGATCGATCTTAAAAATCCTAGTTAGATAATCAAACGAACTCGCAGTCTACTTCATATAAAATTCTTTTAAGTACTGAAAAATTAGAAAACAGATGTTTCTTGTCAACTTGAAAGATATTTAGAATATTTTAAACACTTTTGTTACGACTAGAAACAAGATTCGTATCAGAGAAATAACACGTAGCTTGTTTTATGTACATATCAAATATAAAAAATACAATCTTGATTTATGCTTAGAACAGCGAGTACTTACCATTATTTAAATTTAAATGTTGATAATTGACGAAACCGGGTTCCACGTGAATACGTCCAGCCTGCTGTAGGTGTCACTACACTGTTATCACTGTTAGGTTAGCTCAAAATTGTAGGCAACGCTACGCGAAACGCAGAGGGCGCCACCAACCATGTGACATGGCGCCATTAGGAATATGGCGGTGCTTGTCACGTGACATCTCTGCACGTGGTTATATAGCGGCACGTACAGAGGCAACATGACGTAGATTATGTAAACCGATGGTGTGCTAATGTTTATAAACAGAATTATTGGTTACGTTTAATAAATTATAATGGAGAGCCAGGACATTTTATTATCGAACTCTTACGCGCGTGCGGAAGCGAACTTGAAGAATAAATTAACAACGGAATTTTTAAAACTGCGTCCTCACCATTTAATCTCAGGAGTTAATGTGCACAGTAATTTTTCTGAGAATGATTTAGAAAAAGTTGCGAAGTACCGAGAGTATCCTTACCATTGCGACATGTCAAGACCGTTATTACCACCGGCTAGATTGCCCAGAATCAGTAAATTTATTAATTCAGTTACATTATTGATTGATGAATTTAAATAAACTTTAAACCTGATTAATTTTTTAGTGTTAAACGAAGAAGATCCTGCATTAGAATTAGTTACTCTTAAAAATCACCTGTCTGATGATAAGGAGAGACTTCAGAAATATTGTTTGAGCCATAAAAAAGGTAATTATAATATGAATAATAATAATAGGTAAATTACTGATAATTAGAAGAATCACTGATGATTTTTATAGAGTTAAACGTAATAAAGAAAAAAGACATAAAATGGGAGAAACGTCTTAATACAACAAGTACAGAAATTCCTAGATATGTGTCAGACTTAGCAGAGATTATTAACAAGGATCCAGACCCTGATTTTCAAGGAGTAAATTCAGATCATTCTCTGTCTGTTAATAGATTCTTATACTTCTATTAATTGCAGGAGTACAATTGGTATTATACTGGCGGGACTGTTGACAGTTTGCGATTAAATGATACAGATGTTTTACTTTTTCCATTCATGGGAGAATTAGGTATTACTTTCAATACATTATTCTTGATAATTTCTGAGTTCAATTAAACCATTATAATCTTTATAGTATGCGCTCCGATGGTTGCTGAAAACTATTTATGGAAACCTCTGTTAAAGCGTGCAGGTAAATGTGAACTCGATGGCTCTCTGTGTGAATTGAAGCACTTTTTGCACCCTAACAAATGTAAGTATATTTTTATTTCATTCTTTTTTAACTTTTATCTACAATTTAGTCCCTCTTGAATCTAAAATAATTCCAACAAAATGATATCAATCTGGATTCCACATAATTTAATTGGAATGCTGATATTAATAATTGAGATTTGTGTTTGCAAAACGAATTAAGTAACATATATTATTCCTCAGGCATAGTTCTGGCAAGATGCAAGTGGAACTCCAGTGCCTTCATGTTAACACAACGCAATAATAAATATAATCTAATTGAACTGCATCATCAGACCTCAGAAGTTCCTTATATCAGCGGAGATTTATGTCCCACCAACGCAGAACAGTACTGCGCGGCACATGTTGACAGATGTGTCAGAATGTGGACCATGACTAGAAAGTACTATATTTTAATATCTAATAGCAACCATAATAGTTTAGTAACTATAACAACATTTTCATAACGTGACAGGCAACCGTACGTCCATTATGGTATATTGCCACCCCCTGCATTCAATGATGGGTGGGTCAGCGTTAAGTATCAAACTACGAACCCCAATTCACTTTTATTCGTTGACAGATGCTGCCTGCATTATCTGGATACCAGAGTAAGAAAATAGTATATTTACATTGATAATTGACTGAGACAGAATTCAATGGATTATGAATGTTGCAGGTTCCATTTGATAATCCACATTTAACAATATGCCCAAGACAGCATCTTGAAAACTGTGAACGGATTTCATTGGACATTCCCAGTAGGTACAATTATCGTAGATACATAGGAACTAATCATAATATTTTAATGTTTGACAATCGTTCGCCAAAATGTGTTCAACAAAAATGGAAACACCAGTTCAAACAGCCTCCTATTATGGGCTGTACAGTGGACAGGTAAAGGAAGAGTTTCATTGAAGAATTTAGAAATGATACAACCGCTCGTACGACTTTAATCAAACTACTAATCCAATAAATAAAATTGAATGGAATTAATTTATTAGGGATGAAAAGGAGTTCGTTGTTGTATCAAGCCAAATAAACAGAGAGGCCACAGTATTAATAAATAGTTGGTCAACTAGTGGCACTCCACACTCACTTAATTTTCCATATAGCCCACCAGACATTAATACTACGTTGTATGAATCTCAGATGCAAGGCTTGTGTCTGAATCCTGGTTTAAGGGACAGATTTCACTTGTCCAACACTGGCTCGACTCTTCTTAAAAATGAGAAGGATATATATTTATTTCGACAGAATTCGATCGGTACGTGTGAACAACATATTTAAGCGTATTCGTGTTAATTTACATAAATATTTATCTATGTATTCTAGGTGATATTTTTTATCAATGTATTTCGCACGAGAGTCCGTTGGATAGGTATTCAGCGCTTAATATTAGATCTTATAATATGTTAAGTTCTTGGGAAGCTGCAACATCTGCACAGCCCCAGCCTTTAGTACCTCTTACAGTATCTGATAAATCAAATATGGAACATGTTTATCAAGGTGAATTCTATTAACGTATATTTAACATGGTCATCTAAATTAATCATCTAAATTTCTAACAGCATTTACGAATACACGATTACGATATGAAAAAGAGGAGTTACCTGAGCCTTCATTTGTACCAAGTTGGCAACAGTCTATTGAAAAGTTGAACAATTACATGGATGTATTAGCACCAGAGTTGTTGGCTCTATGGGAGATTGCCGAACCCCCGTCACCTTCGACGGCGGCGGCGCCTCATCAGAAAGTCATGAGTTGGCTGGAATCTGCTGACATGTCAAAATCGCCATTTTTATCCCAAGAAAACCAAGAAAATACATCGACTCCCATTAATACTCAAGAATTGATCAGTGTATCTCAGCCAATAGATTTAACTCACTTAGATGACAGCAATGCGTTGCAGGATCTCTTACCAAAAGTTAAGACAGTCTTAAGGAAACCTAAAACTCCTAAAAAGTAAATTTAACGATGATTATTTTTATAAAATTTTGTACCTATAATTATATAAAATTTATGAAACTATTTCTTTTCGACTTGTGAATTACTTGTTTATTTATAGCAAAAATTACGCAATAATTACACAATATCACGAACGTAATTTACAATTTATTGTATTTTACAATTATCGTATCCCGTTCTAGCGATTTAGCGGTTCCAGTGAAAAGTTGGCTTCCATTTAGATGTGAGCACTTTACTACTTTCTTGCTTAGCCTTAGCTTCCTCCTCCTCCTGCTGCATCTACAATCAATTCAATTATATGTATTAGCTTTGTAATAAATTTTATATTTCATTTTTCTCTATGGAACTATTATAGATATTTAAATGAATCTTGCGCATATTCTAGACATTACTATTGCTATAACTCCATGAATTTTTTTCAATTTTCCATAATCTACAATTATTCATCGTCATATTATTAAATCACAATTTTAATAGCATAATAAATAGGACCTACCAAGAATTTTCGTTGGTTCTCCCGAAACACTTGCAATGGATTATCAAACTGCCTGTAATAATTGAGAACTTCTCGGACGTCTTCCACATTCGTTGCTAATATAGCTAAGAAAAATAAAAAATGCATCACATTAATTTATACTCATTGTAAGGGTAAGTTTACTCAGGCACCAAACATACTTTTAAGGAATGCAGCTAGATCATATAAAGTGGTGTCGTCGTCGTTGCCGACCCATTGTGGCAGTCGCAAGGTGTTCTCTGGATGAAATTTTGTACTTTTTTGATTCCAGTCAACCACTATTACCTAATACATCAATTAATTTATACAGAGTATGTTTCAGTATTAGAAAAACATTGGAGTCAAAAATATGAAAGACTTACTTTACTGAGATCACGGTTGAGAGCGTCTAAATCCTTGACGTGATGACCATCAACAAAACGCGTTGTATCCCTTACTAGTCTGTACATGATATAACCATTGGGATCCAGGATATCCAAGATAGGGAAAACTGTCTAAATCATTATTGAAAGAAAAAGATAAGAAAAATATATAGACAGTTATTTAATTATAATATTTAATGTAATTGACTCACCATTCCCTGCTCTGCTGTGTATACCACAATTTCGAACTGCGGTGGAGCTATGGCTTCGAGGAATTGATCTACACCAGGCCGTTTCTTAAACCTCCAACCAGTTTCATACTACAATGATTAATTACATAAAAATATTAAATATAAAATAGAAGAGTATAAATTAATAATACATACTGTCCAATCAGGATGCACCAGCACGTCCGTCAGTTCTAGTACCAAAGTATAAGGTGGTTGAATGTAAGGATATTTGAGTGGGTCTGGAAGCAGTTTCGTTCTACTTGGTTCTTGCACCATCTACAAACCATAGAAAATTCCTCACTTAACATCCATTTTAAATTACAATTAAAAGCTGTTAATTCCTTCATTGCACCTTGGTATAATAGTTGAACTCCCTCCTAATGAGTTTGTATATCCTCTCATAGAATGGTAAATTCGAAAATTCATCTTCAATGACATTCCCATGCTCGTCATATCTAGTTTTTGCTAAGTCATATATGAAATAGGACATCCCAACGGCAAACGATACTCCCAAAAATGTAAAACTATATTTAAGAACCCTCTTCGATTGTTCACGTTTCTCCTTCTCCTCGGCCTCTTCCCTTGCCTCCTCGTCAAGCTTCTTACTATCTAATCCATCTTGTGTTAATGATTGCACGGTACCACCGGTCGATTGAATGTTCGTTAAGCTACCTGTTATTTTTGGTCTGTGCGCTGCGCAAACAAAAAATTAATAATTAACAATTTCTTCAATTAATAATTATCAATTTCTTTCAGCTATCATCTTATATTTTAATACCTTCTATAGGTACATCGTAATTCTAGTTTAGATATTAATTACATTGCAATTATTTCGAGTAAATAAATAAGAAAATCAAATGAATTCGGATCGGTGATAAAACTAAGCTCGAGGCTCTATAAACCCTTATCAATAGTTACAGTTAAAAGAATTAACAAGGAAACAATGATTGATGCAATTTAGCTCGGTTTCTTCTCTTATTAAATCGAAATAATTTTACGATAAACATTGCATCGTGGATTCCGGCGTATGTTAGGGTTAGAATATTCGGTTTACCTTCAGTGTTGTAATAATGTCTCGGCGCGGCTGGAACAACTGATACCCGAGCGATTGGTAGCCGGAGCGCTGTGTGCAGGGTTGCTGTGTTTGCATTGCATATTTTGTATAAATGCCGCAGACTTTTTGTCGCAAATGCCATCACTTTAAACAGAAACGGACCATGAGCTCTTTGGCATAGTGGACCACAGCAGTGATGGACAGCCGTGGAATTTCTGGCAAACAGAAACTGTACGGCGCACGCGCTGGCTATGGCCACGCAACTCCGCGCGCAGGACGCAACTCCGTTAAGGAGGAGCCACCTTGTTTCTCGCTATATACTCCGCGGATAAAATGTGCGTCCAAGGCTGTGTCATTATATGTTAGTTAGTGATGTGGAACCGCGACGGTGGAAATATGACGGGAGTAAATCTGTTAATCAACGTGTTACTTTTATTTATCGCGATAATAATTAGTCAGATATTCGGGTGCTCCTCGGCGTTGTCGGACAAACGGCTGTGTTATGACCCGAACTGTTCCGGTAATTGAAGCCATACTATATCTTTCAATATGTATCCATTTTTACATTAATTTCAAATGTCGTTTAAATGTTTGTAATTTCCAGAGCCCGTGTCACTGGCTAGGACCTCGATTAAATATGTACCGAACGAACCGGGCCTGTTGCCGTTCGAAGTTAACGTGATAGCGAAGGTTTACAGTAAAGAGGCTGGTAACAGGACTGATCTCTGGGGTGTAGAGGTAAATTCTCTTATTCACTTCGTTCGAAACAGTCGAATTTCATACGCAAGCTTTCTGTTTATAATTATTAAATTGATTACAGATCAATGGTAAACATGGATACGTGCCGAAACTATTTTTAAAGGAATACAAGATTTTGCATAAAAAGTTGTTGTACGAAGTGTCCACCGATTCTTCGCCCAGCAAGAATCCTCATTCTGAAGATAAGAAAGAAGCTCCTAAAGAGATTGATGCCTCGAGAGTACTAAATGATAATTTAGATCTAAGATCGACAGAGGAACTGCCAGAAATTAAAGTAGATGCTACTCCAGCTTACGAAGTTATAGATGGAACGACTGTCCATTTAGATCCGAAAGAGCCACCTGTGCAGCCAACTCTCGTGGAAGAAGTTATACAAACAACAGTAGTGCCAAATGAACAAAATACAATTAGTGATTCAGGACTCAATGGGTCAGTTTTTAAAGAACATATTGAGGTATCAGAAGAAGAGAAAGCAGAGGAAAAAACTGTGAGTACAGAGAAAGCTCCTCTTAAAGTTGATGTTGCGGACTTTGTAACCACTCGAGAGGT
>SHCU01000492.1:21931-46889 GCA_004307685.1 Ceratina australensis | reverse complement strand
ACGTACCAAAAATAAGCGGTGTTGATTCATTATCAAATATAAGTGCAATTATTGATGATAAGACTGAAGAGAAGAAAGAGATTAGTGATTTTCCTCAAATACTTACAAAAGGACTTGAACTTAAAGGAGGTTTGGAAGATGAAATTCAGGGAGATGAGAAGGGTGATGGTTCAGATGAAGAAGAGAAGGCTATAGAAACTTTAGGTGAGATTAAAAAGGATGATGAAGATGTAGGAAATAGCAATATGAAATCAGATGAAGGAATATCTGAAAATATCTCACAGAGAGAAGTTGATGTAACATCAACTGTGTCGAATGAAACAAAAGACACAGAGGTGGGCTTAAGAAGTGATGAAAAATCAGAAATGCCTGATTCATCAAATCAAGTTAAAGAGGATGATACCTTGATTGAAATTGATGTAACATCAAATGTATCAAATGAGATAAAAGACACAGTAGATATGAAATCAGAAATGTCTGATTCACCAAATCAAGTTAAAGAATATACCCAGATCGAAACTGATGTGGCATCGACTGTAACCAATGAAGATACAAGAGACACAAAAGAAGATACAAAAGATTCTGATAAGATTGAACCGGCAGTTGTGACAAATGTTAAAACTGATGAATTAATAATCCCTGTCGAAAGTATTGAAAATGATACTGAAGGAACCGATATGGGAGATACATCTGAAGAAAATGTAACAATTAATAAAGAGAGTTTAGAAAGCATCACGAAATCTGAGAAAATTGACTCTGAAGAAATAGAGGAAAGTAAAGAAGAAGATTTGAAAAAATATGGTGATACTATATCACCTCTATTTCTTGAATCAAATGTAACAAATGAATCAATTACATCTTCTGAGGATGTCAAAGCACCAGATATAATAGAGCCTGATTTGGAAGTGCTAGATATACAAAATGCAAGTGAAAGTGTTTCAGATATTAAGGATGTAAAAGAAGAGGTGTCGTCTGTTGCCTATGAATCAAGTATTGAAAATACTTTATCCATAAAAGAAGAAGGTATTATTTTGATTTTAAAAATATAAATTTTATAGTACTAACAATCTTTTTTCATTTGTTTTATTTTCTGAAAATTGTGATCTCTTTCTTGGCGACGCGTATCGTTTTTGCTTCCGTCATCTCTCATAAATTTTAATCTAAACATCGTAATGAATTGCACTTTAGATTCATCTGATGTCTGCACAGCAGAAGATGTTAAATGTTCTGTCGAAGAGATGCAAACTGATTTTACGTATCAGGTATTATATTATTCATAATTTAATCTAATTAATTTACAAATTGTATTAAATTACGAAAATTCTTTTAACCACGAACGAAGGAACGAACCGAGGAGAATGCAATAATGGCTGGGATACAAATTGAGAACAGTTATTGGATGATGCTAATGTATTTAAGTATCACCGCCGTCGCTACACTTATGTTTTCCTTAGGGTATTATTGCATCGAGGTAAGACAAATAAATCTTCAAGTAAAGAAATACGAGTAATTTCATTCATTTTATTTTGACTTATTATAGAACATGAGGAGGGACAGACAGCTCATCGCCAGGATCAATAAACTTGAGAAAGATCTGCTTATTTCAGAAGCAGAATGTTCGATGGCAAACGAAAATCTGAAATCTACGAAAGAAAAGGTATTTGCAATTGCATTCCTTGTTGCGATTGTACTTCTCCTTAACAAACTTAAAACTAAGTGAATTTCAGTTAAGTCGGATGGAAGACGAGTCATTCGGTTCTGACGAGATGGTGCTATCCTTAAGAGCCGAATTAGAAGCCTTGCAGGTAACATACAGTGTTACAATGATTTTGCTATTTTTCTCCATTTGCTATTATAAATTGTTCATTATTATTTTTGACAGAATGTGAAGGTCGAGTTGGAAGAGCAAGTGGCGATGTTGGAAAAGGACTTAGAAAGCGCTACTGAAGCAGGATTGGAATTAGAAAGAATGTTAAGAGAAGTTCTTTCTACGAACGACGATGTAAACCCTTTGGCTCAGTCTGTGGAGGATTTGCAGACTAGGTTGAACGCTCAACAGGCTGCGAACGAATCTTTAACGAACGCTCTTAACTTGAAAACTCAAGAGGTACATACCTTTACTCTTTTCTTAATTGTTAAATGAGAACTGACAATAAGTTCGTTAATTAAATACTTATTAAACTTGAGATTTCTAATCGAAGATATGTTTTAATTTTGTTACTTCTATCCAGTTAAAAATATTATGTATATTTTGTAGAACGATTCCCTGTCGGCCGAGGTTGCCTCTGCCAAGAAGAAATGCGAGGAACTTCAAACCGAAGTCACTAGCCTGACGGAGAACCTGAAACTCGAGATGAGTCGTAAAGACAGTATTGAGCGAACAATGACTGAAAAGGTGCAGCGATTAGAAATGCAAATCAAGGAAGTATGTGTCAATAACAATGCATGAGTAACTTCCTGGCTGTGTTTTATATATTTATATATTTTTATAGATTTCTACCGAGAGAGCAGTCTTACAAAAAGAGTTGAAGACCAAGCAAGCAGAGGCAACGGATTTGGCAGAAGTAATCAATCGGCTGAACTCGAATAATTTGGATTTGAACAAATTGTACGACGTGTCGCACGTCAAGGCAGAGGCAACGGCGTTACTGGAGGAGAGGAACGAGTTGAAAGTGCGATTAGCGGAGATCGAAGGGGCCCACAATTTATTAGAAGGTATCATTTATAATTTCACAGACAGTACGCATCCAAGAAGGAAGACGAAAGTTATTAAACATATAAAAAAATATTTTTAACCATGTAGAGCACGTGAAAATGGTCAAAGAAGAGATGGCTACTTTAAGCGAACAATACAAACTCGCTGAGAAGGAGAAGAAGGACGCCGAAACACGATTAGAAGTGTTGACAAACTTCTTTGAGGAAAAAGAGGCCCAACGGCAAAAGTAATTAATCTTTATGGAATGTCTTTATGAATGAAGTTCTTTATTTTTCTGTATTCCTGTTACAGAGAAGAAGCTATTTGGTTGCAACAACAAGGTGAAGTTGTATCCACTGTAGAACGAATACAAATGATGCAAACAGAAATACAAAACTACAAGTAAGGGTTGAATAATTTAATACATAGAATAACAAGATATTAGAAGACATGTTCTTTAATTAATTTTATTCATCATCAGACAACAAATCGAGATGCTGAAGCGTGAAATAATGGACCAAGAAAGAGAATACAAGAGTCAGATATCTCATCTTGAAACGAAGGCCCATGAGCAATGGGTACAGTTGTCTTATTTTTACTATTTCACTTCTTCTCCGATTTATCATCAATTTTATTTGTAATTAAATGGTTTCAGGTGGTAGCTCGGCAAGTGGAACGCCGTTTAGAAGAGTCCAAAGTGGAAGCAGGCCAACTGCGTAACCGCCTTACGTTGATAGAGAAGAATATCAACGACATAGATCCCGAAGCTAAATTACATCGTAAGTACAGATCAACAGATCAATATTTTTTCTGTATCTCAATAATTAATTACGAATTGTACATAAATACTTAGATTAGTAGACTTCTAGTATCTCTTGATTCAGGCATGGAGAAAAGCAAAGTAATGCCAGACTGTCATTTTCTTTAATGGAGGAAATATGAGATAAATGGATCCTTAATTAATAAAAATGACAAAATCTGCAATAGTTACTAACTCAATAACACAAATTTACGACCTAGCAGATAGAAAAACGACTTACCCATGTCTCAATCACCATAGTATCTATCTTCCAATTAGAGTCATTAGAAATCGCAGGGTAATTAAATCGACGAGATGAGAAAAGCTGAGAGAAAGTCGCAGAGTTCCTCAGCGCAGGATCTAACACAGAATACGATACTTACTTTCCGAACAGGATTGGAAGCGAACGGTGAGACGACAACGTCGCCACCATTATTCATAGGCGCAGCAGACTCCTCAAATTCCTCGATGATGTTCACCAGCTCCTCGAACGTTCCCCCGCCACCGCCACCTTCCTATCTGCATTCGTTGTTCCCGCCTTACTTACCACCGCCTCTGCCGAACTCGTCGGGGTTGCCGGCGTACGACGTCAGCCAGAGGCCACCGCCGCTGGGCGGCCGGCTGTCCTCGCCACCCCCGATGCACCCTCTCCATCCTCCGCCTGTTTCAAACAGGTACGACAACCCCGGTTCCCCACCGCCGATGTCCCCTCCTCATTTACTTCCACGTTTCAATCACAGATCCCCGCCGCCCTCGTTCGGCAGTGAAATCATCCCGCCACCTCCGCCTCCTGGATCCATTTTACCGCCGCCACCTCTCGGAGCGCCGCACTCGTGGAGCGAAGACCCGCTGCCGCCCTCGCGCAATCCCGGTTTCCATCCGGCGACGCAGCGCGCCAGAAATCACAAAGGTTTGTTGCATAATAAACACAGAGAATCGTGGCTCTGGGACCGTGGCACCGCATGCGATTTTTGATACTTTCTTCTTCTTCGTCTTTTAGATTTGATTTTTCTTTTTGTGATTTTTCTTCACTATTATGTTGCATTCTCTTCTTTTTGTTGTGCATGCAAAAGGACGCAAGCGGTTCTCGAAAGTGAGACAGTTTTGGAGCACTATGGAGGGGAACAAATAAATATATGTATCAGGTTGAAGGCTTCCTGATTTTTGTGCAATTTTTAGTACCCTTTTTTGTTTTGCTTGCTTGCCCTGTGCTTTTTGCAATATTTAGCTGAATTATTGATAAACATTGTTTATATCGCACCGTGGAGAGGAACAAGTATTAGTTTGTCTAATTAAATTTACAGGTGTTTTGTATTTTATTTCTTCCCGCAATTTTTGGTCTTGGATTAAATTGAACAATCCAATAAATCGGATTGAATGCTTTCTGAGTTTTTGTCAGTATGTTGATTAATGATTGTGCAATTTGAATTGTTACTCTTCATTCATTTGCTTATTTCACGCTTTCCACAATATTAAAAATTAACTGGTTATCAATAGCTCACTTTCTTTCCGGCAGGTTCCTTGCATTCTTCGAGAGAGTCACTGGAGAAGTTACACCACAACAGTAAAGTTTAAGTTTCCTATTTTGTTATATATTTAGGAAATTCTAATTTAATAACAGTGATGCAGAATAATTGATCACAGAAAAACAAGAACTGCATTTCATAGCCAGTCAGGTTTTGTCACTGTTGCAATTGTAAATAAATCTAATTAGGAGCATAGCGCAGATTGTAAAAAAAAAAGTTTCCTTACATACTTCAGTTCTTTGAGACAGGGAATAAAATTGTAATATGAATCTAGATTAAACTGCGACTGTTATATAAGGTTTTAAAGAAGATTGAAATAAATTGTAATTTATTATTACCCGCAGCGTCTTCTTGTTTCTCGGAGGAAAAATGTGGCCCAGGGGAGTTGAAAATTAGATATTTATTATTACTCACTTAGCTTTCTTTTTACACACGGCTGGTATGTATCTTACAGTATTCACAAATCGAAGAGAAAGGAATGCAACGGATAATTATTTATCTAAAACAGAGTCGTGGTTAATAAAAGAAAAATTGTTCGCCCAAATTACAAACGTTCCGCCGAGGTGATGATTCTTATGCTAGGAACACTACGAAAAATATAAAGAAGAATATAAGGACCGCGAATATTTTAATCATCAACCACCTGTTGTTGGTCACCGATTGGAAATATCGAAGGATCTCCGCGTGCGCCGCTTCCACGTTCAGTTCGGTGTCCTCAATGTTGCTGTCTATCCTGGAATATTATTAAATTTTTCATGTTAAGAGATTTAAAATGGAGAAGTAAAATCGAGTATAAGGTAGAAGTATATGTGAATTTACAAATTTTGTAGGCTTGAATTTTTCCAAAACAAATTCATGAAAATCGTAAATTTTTACCTTTCCACCATTTCTTCTTGTTCCTTAACCATGTGCGCTAATTGTTGAAAAATTCCACCAAGTTCAACGATAGTAGATTCTATGTTCTGCATTGTTTCTGCCCTGGATTGTATGTACGCATCCTGGTATAACATTTTTTAAAACATTAAAAAATTATTTTAGATATTATACATAGTTATCCTAATATAGCATGATTACGACTTGAATTTCTAACAATATATTCTGTAATTATTTCTCCATTAGAGCCTTACAGTGTCATCCTGTATGGCCTGTTGTATCATCAGCTGACCCATGGCTGGCTCCAGGTCAATTGCTACAGATCCAGAAGAATCCTGTTCTTGGAACAGCAACGAGCTCTGTTTCCCAGCAACACTGGGAGGCAGCATCGTGGACAAGGAACCCTGACTAAACTGTTGCCTCCTGCTCTGTTCCTCTTTCATATTCTGTGGACATTCAAGAGAACCGTTATTCAATGGTACCAGTTTTCCTATCAGTCTTATTCCCTCAAAAGTACCTCCGATCGGACTTCAAGCACACTTTTGAAATGATTTGACATGTTCGCCAGCTTTGACTGTAAGGCCATGACAATTGAAGAGGAATGAGAGGCAACATGATTGCTCTGGGATGCATATGCCTGCCTCTGCTTTTTACTGAGTTCTTGCAGCTTCCCTATCTGGTGATTTAGACTCTTCAAGTCTGTTTTAATAATGTTAGTCAGCTCCTCAATCTCCACTTGCCTGTCGTTGAATATCGACTTCCTTTTAGCCACTGGAAGAACAAGAAATCTTTAAGGAAGAGTATCAGAATCAAAGGAACTGCGAGAAATCCTTAAATCAGCTTCAGAGTAAGGAATAAAAAGGACTAAACAGACGTTGTCTCTGACTCTTCCTGACTTTAGCCCGGTAAATGGTATAAATAAATAAACAGAAAAGTAAGTGGGGAAGCTTACATAGAGCCAGCTTCTCCAGCTTAGTGTAAGTACTGGCTATATTCTTCCCGATGCTTTTAGCGATCATCATGAAGTTCGAGTATCCCTGTAGCTGCCTCGTACGCCGAGGATTCTGTGAGGACACACCGGCCCTCGCCACAGTTCTACTCTGCATCGTCCTGATCGCGTTCACGAACTCGTTGGTCCTGTCGCGCGACGTCATCGTCGCTGGTTCCTGTTGCCTCTTATCGTTACTGATTAAATCATCAGTTTCATGTTTGTACGGTCGACCTGTGCCACTGCCTTGCTGCCAGTGACCGTTTGAGGTTGCGATCACGAGATCATGGTCTACCTCGTACCCCACGTGCCGTCTACGTGCTGGCATCGCATTCTCAGCTTGTTTTACGTAGAACCTCGATTTTTGAATGTTAAATCGCGGGTCTTGTTTTTATTCAGTCCTTAACAAACCAACAGATTGAAACGGACACGTCCACATGACAGTTCTTTACTCTCACTCAACTCTGTCTATAGTCTGTACAGATATATGTATATTTGGTGATTTCTGGCTCCGATAGACAGTGAGAGGACGCGTGCGTTCGTTACGTTGCGTCTAGGGAAACGGACAGACCCAATCGGTGTCTTTAGTTCGATTCTCAGTAATGTAAATGAAGTTTCTTGTTCAATATATACTCAACTGTGAATTCTACCGAGAAATGTTTTAGATAAGAATTGTAGATCTCGATAAGATCTGTAAGAAACGTTCTATGTATTTGTTTCGTATCTCTACTGATAACCGAGTTATCATGAAAAAGAAGAATTTAAGTGTTTCCGAATCGGTGATAGCGCTATTTGGTCGAATTGTCGCGATGGCGGAAATCGGAACTAAAAAGTGCGCTCCCAAAAATTTGGTTTTTCGTTAATATCTCGTTAATCGCTGATCCTAGCAAAAAATGTTTCAGGTAAAAGTTGGAAGATTTGATGTTGGCTAAAAAAGTGGTGTACAATTTTCCCTAAGTGCACTAATTAACAAGATATCACTGTTTAATTAGTTGAGTCGTCGCGCCAGCAACAAATGTATAAAATAAAAATTATAGATCTCGCTGAGATCTATAAGAAAGAATGTATGTATTTCTTCTTATCTCAACTGATAAAAGAAGTTATCAAAGAAAAATTAAACAAGTTGCATTTCTAAAAATTTTCTATTTCTATGTATCTACAGGTTTTTAATTGTACGTACGTATATGTCAATTATGTGTGCACAAAGTGGATGCCGTCTACATCCGGCACTTGTAACGAAAGGGTTACTTCACATTGCAAGTCCTCGTTGCATTGAAGCGGTCCTCACATTGCGACTAGAATCATTCATATTTTACGCCCAGACTCCTTGGTATACAAAATAATATACAGTAGCAATAAAAGTAAAATCGTTTTAAGCGTGTAATCGTATATGTAAAATGAGCACAATGATAGAGTCCTATCGTTCTCACGTTAAAATTAGAACCATTCAATTTATTTACAGACTCTGTAACAGAGATGGATACAGCGGTAAAATCATGTGCAAGTGGACACAATGGTAGAATCCTATCATATTCCCATTGTCACTGAAACAATTCATTTCATTTGCAGGCTGATACCCGAGCCAATACCCAGTGACAACGGGACCAGAATCCTCTTAACTGTGTACAACATCGTACACGCGAAGTGGTAGAATCCCATTTTGCAACCAGAACCAGTGTCCATGCGTTCATTTCCTATTAACTGTTCCCACAGGCTGGTTCGATCGTCGAGTATCGACTCGTACACGCCGTAGAAATCCACGGAGCGTGCGCGCGTACCCGCGAAAGGTGAAAGTACGAGCCCGCAGTTCGTAACTGAGAGGCATGGCGGTGCGTCGTCGTTCGTAGCCGCGAGATCGATAAACGTAGTTACCTTGCGCACAACGTATTCTTCGTGAGTGCAAATCGGCAAGAAACCAGTGGTAAAAGTGATGCGAAGGTACCAGTGAATGAAATCGCGAAACAAAACTGATGAACAATCTTTTCGCAGTGTTCGTGCGCCGGGTGATCCCAGTGTCCGTGGATAGTGATAACGATCCAAGAACATGGAACACCTTACCGTTGCATAAGTTCAAAGAGGACATCAAGCTTTTTTCAAATACGTGCTACCATGAGCCAATTTTTAAGTACTCGGGCTAATTAATTGCATCGGAGAATTGATCTTTACTATTGTGATAATCGTTCAACATGAACGGTTCATTCATCGGCCTAAAGGGAACATCGAAAATCCGCGTTCCCGTACTATCTTCCCTGACGCGCAGTCTGATAATGATAACCGTGAATCTGTATTAAAAACGGAATCGGTTTACCGTATATCATTTTGCCAGACTGACCCGAGTATGGCGATCACCTAACAGGCTCATAATGGCACGGCACAGCAAGTGACACGATGTAACCCGATAGGACAGACACAGTATTCAAAGGAAGGAAGACAATGAAGGAGCACGGAAGCAAACTTCCTGCGGAGCAGCCCACAAAGATCCTCAAGTCTCTTCTGAAGAAGCCTGGCCAGTCTAAGAGCAGGTCGCAGAAGAACCGAGTGGTGATTAACGAGAAACTGAACGAGTTCTTCGCCGCGGATTACATAATCCTGATAAAGGAAGAGTGCTGCGCGGATTACGAGGAGGACTGTGATTGCTGCTGCCAGGAGCACGAGCTGATACGGTTAGGTAACTGCAAGGAATGCCGCGCGGAGTTGAATTTCCATTTTGCTGTGCCGGGCAGCGGGCAGTACCCCGCGAGGGACGGCGAGAACCCGTCGAACGCGGAGTTCAACTGCGTCGAGTTGCACGTCGAAGACGAGGAGTATGAGGTCGGCGACGAGGAGGTTAAGCGAGGCCTGGAGGAGGGCGAGAGCGACGAGGACGAAGATGAGGAGGAGGAATTCGACGAGGAGCACATCGAGGAGCGACCCGCAGCTGCGGAGGAGGTAGAGACGCGGGCTAAAGGGATCGATGGGCCGAGGGACGTCGAAGGCCATCGAGTCTCGAAGATCACGTTGCCTTCGCCGCCTCCGCCGCCTCCGCCACCCCCGCCACCTCCTCCGCCGCCCCCGCAACCCTCGACGCATCCGCGTCAGGAGCAGGAGACTCTGAGCCCGCCGGAGGGTTACAAGGACGTTTACTCGAACGGGGAATTCTCTGACGTTGGGGAATGCTGCCTACGGACCTCGCTCGATTATCTTCAGTGTCAGCGGACAGCTGCGGGTGAGAATCCTCGCGAAAGCGATTCTTGTTTCGCAGCTAATTCAATTCATGGGGGAAAATACTCGCGGGCATTCCCATGACGCGGGTGATTAATAATATAATGGGCTCGGAATAGCTTCAGACACTTTTTCCCATAACGTTCTAGGCACCGTTGCGCGCGTTTATCGCGGCAGAATTCACACGAGAATCTCTGGAAAATGGTAGAGTCGTAAAAGTCGGCTGAATCTTTCAATAAGGTTTTTAAATACGTGTAAATAATAATAATAAGTACTTCTCTTTTTTATTTAAAATTCCAAAAAACTTAATAATAAGAATGTACAAAAGAGAGCGGGGAAGAAGAATAGGAAACGAGATAAAGAAACTGATAATTATAAGTCGGGGAAGCGCGGGCCGTGTTAGCCAAAGCATATCGCGTAAATGAAAATTAGAACGTGCCATGGGAAAAAAGGGGGACAGTGGCCTCAGAAAGGGCACGTAAACACTGATCACATGGCCGTTGCGTTCACGAAACGCACTCCGGAAGTACCAGTCTACCGTGACTCCGGTATGCTTCCACGGTACATGCAACACATAAAAATCGACCGAGGGTCGTTCTGTGAAATATCTTCGATACTTGTTGCTTTTTTCCTTTCGTTGCACTTGCGTGCCCTTTGTTTCGATCCACGTTGAACGTGTAATGATGCTACGTGACGTGTTTTCCAGGTGCGAAGATCGAGAGAGAATTACGATGCAACCAGACGTTGACTGAGAATAACAATGAACAAGTGGAGAAAGCGAACGAATCGTCGCCGAAGGCGGCTTCGACCAATGGTACAAACAGAATTCCTCAAATCGAATGATATTATAATTATTCAGGCACTTCAATTGATCATACATTTGATCGTCGTATCACGTTCCTGTTTACTATAAAAATTTTGTTTCTTGTTCTACTTGTGTTTTTTCATTGAATTTCATCCAGTAGAACCAAAGAAATTAAATACCAAAAATCGAAAAACTTTAGTATCAAGACAAAACTTGAGAATTTATAAAAATTAGAAAATTTTATATCATTGTTGACATACTCCTCTTTATTGCAGAGTCCCGTCACCGCTATCTCGTGGAGACCATAACTATGACAACAGTTACTGAGCGACGTATCGTGCGCGAGATCAGCGAGGAAGAGGGGATTGATCTGCAGGAGAGAAGCAAACCCATTCCGGAAGAAAGAGATCAAACAGACAGCACTACCAACGCGGTCGAGAGAAAACCTAGCCAGGATCAAGAGACTGAGACTCGATCAGAAGAGAAGCTCGCCAGCGACGCAGAGGAGGACACGAGTGAGGATCACTCGACAGCCAACGAAGCAGCTCCTCGAGACATGAAGGAACTCTCACTAGTATTCAAACTCGGTAACTCTGCATTAACCGGGAACAGTCTGAAACCCAACTCTGCCGTGAGACAGTTATTCCCCAATCCCAGATTCGTCTCACCGCCGCCGGCTCCTCTTGGTAAATTAATCTGCTCCGACCTGATGAGCGATGCGCAGAAGGGGCAGCTCCTCGTAAACACAGAGAATCTTCGAGTGAGCAATCAATCCTGCTTGAACGACTCAAACAATCCTATAAAAAGGACAATAGAAAGGAACACTCTGCGAAGGAGCCTGTTGGACAAGTATCGCACGACCACACGAAAGAAGAATTTACCATCAAACAACCTTTCCCTGGAGGAACGCATCCGTCGTTTGACCTGCGTTGACCAAGAAGAAGAAACGAACTCTAATTCTTCTTCTTGTACCGGCGCGGAGGTATCCGCAAGCGTGGATGCGGGCGAGTCGACTACGAGTCAGCAAGCGGACGTGAAGACGTTCATGACACACAACACCAACGGGGATAAATTGTCGACCAGCATGGCGACGATGCCAGCAACTATGCACATGGCTACGAAATTGAACACAATGTCGGATGGGACACCGTCAAATAGTGTGACCTCGATGTCTGCGGAGATGCTCACGTATTCCTCAATGATAGTGACCACCGCAACGGCGACTACGACTACAACGATTGCGGGTACTAATTACTACAAGCCTAACAGCAGCGCGGTGGTGATGGACAACCCATCGACGTATAAGAAGCTCACGGATCTCTTCGTTCATAAAAGGAGCAGTATTAATTCAGGAAATTTGCCGGACCTAGGTATTGGGAAAAATGGGCAGGGCAGTGTGAAGGACGGGTCGAAGGCTCCGGTGAGACCAAGCAATTCCGACGTGCGCAGGCAATTCTTGGCTAGTTTAGCGCCGCTGTCTTGCGTTGCTGTGAACAGTAGCGAGACTCAGGAGGATTACTATCGCTTAAACTCGACGATAATGGATGGTGAGGGTCGTAATTACAACACCCTGTCGCCGTACGGTCTGGAGGACATCGAAGCGGCTCTTCGTGAGGATGATAGGAACTTCGCTTCTGCGCCGGATGTTACCAAAGGCACGCCGATGATAACCAGGCCGGACATAGGAGACAGCACGACTGATGAATTACTGGCGTTCGTTGAGCAGGATAAATTCAGGACGGAAAGACTAAAACAGCGGTACAACGACGCCGAGAATCAATACAGTTCGATGATCCTGAACGGTTATACACCTGATAACAAGGTGATGGAAAGAGTAGTCGACGGTAGGAACGACAGTGACGACAAGCAGCATGTCAATCGTGAGAATAATAAGAATAAGAGTCGAGAGATGCAGTTCATGGGTCAACGTTACGAGAATAATGGCGATGGTGGCAGTAACAATGAGGATGACAACGAGGATGACGAGTTGAACGATTATGGATTCAATCGTAGACCCTCGGTGACGGGGATCAAGCAGCGTCAGGGTGAAGAGACGAACTTCCAACACCGGAGAACAATCGTGGAGAACTTTCACTCATCTACGTTGCCAGGTTACTATGAGAATAATTGTGGAAAATTGTACGAGGATGATTCCATGTCCAGTTCGTTCGTCGGTGATGAGCAGGATGCGAACACCATCAACCGAATCAATACGATGCAAAAGCAGATCGACGATATCTACCAGACGATCGTCGAGAACACGAACGTCACTGCGCAGAGCTCTTTGGAACCCTATGCGGAGGACACGTACGTGCGGCAGCAAGTGCGAGCACCGGTTGCGGGCGATCACTTAGGGTTCCGGTATTATCAAGACCCGCCGAGAGTAAACGGACAGCAACAATACTTCCAGGAGCAGGGTGTCGTCGTTGGGAACTCACGTGGCATGCGGGGCATCGCGACCGGAGCTGAAGAGGTTGTCGATGGTAACAATCGACGAAGAGAGCCACCTGTGGGCACGGCTTCATCGAATTACCAAAGACCTTGCAACGTCGTGCCTGCAACTACAGTCTACGCCGGATTGCCCGCTAACGGCAAGTGCTACCGGACCATGTACTTCGTCCCGTACAACAGCCTGTCCGACCCGACTTATCAGAACATCCAACGTATTTTACCATCCCACCCTTCGCCCAGTGCCAGCTACGCAAACCACATCGAAAGGTATCCTTACCCTCGGCTCAACCAAAAGGATCAACGTCCGCAGGTGCAGCCTCAGCAGCAATTCAGATATTATCATGTGGGGAGTCACTCACCTGTACCGAATCTGATCCAGAATCACGATCACAACCCTCCCCTACCTCCTACAGGCACCATGGGTCCTCCTTCGTCTGATTCCTTCACTTCCATGCCTTCTTCGGCTAACCCTATCGGCCAGCAAACTGTGCATCTTCATTTGCACCATCAACCGGATGATTTCCGTATCTCCGGCGTCACCTTCGCCTCAGTACCTCACGCGAACCACTCGGTACAGCTGCATGCGCAGCATCACCTTCATCATAGACACTCGCACCACCAGCCAGCAACGTTTTACCGCCTACCGTCTACTGTACCCAACGTGGTCTCCTCTTCACCGCCGTCGTACACCGTCATAGCACCGACTAGGTGTGCAGCCTTTGCAGGCAACGACCTACCCACCGCTGATGGATCCTATCGGTTCTATCAGGTCCATCTAGGCAGGACTGTTCTGACTCCATCCTCATCAGAGTTACAATCGACTAATTGCAATCAGACGTTCTATTCGTCGAGTAACACTATCTCTGTCTCGTCGAACGGCACCCTGCCACCTGCATCTACCTCTCCCTTATTGTCCACGTTCTCATCTCTGCCAACCGCGTCGACCACAAACTTTATTCCTGAAACTGGGAACAATAATGTGGACAGTAACAACGTGTCTCGGTCGAATTCTATTCAGTCCGTTTCGAACGTGATCCCAGCCACCACATCCGGTTTCCCTCCAACCGCAACTTCCTGCGCTATGTCCTCTTCCTCTTCTTCCTCTTCCACTTCATCATCCTGCTCGTTCTCCTCCCCGTCCTCTTCGTCTTCGTCTTCTTCCTCGTCCTCCTGCTCGTCGTCATCGTCACTTCAAATCCCATGCTCGCCCTCGAAGTTGCAGCAGCAGCAACAGATGATCGGCACTTACGCGACGATAGAACGTGGCGTGCCGGAAGGCGCAGCGAGCGCACCGTCGTACGACGGCGCGCAGACTGGGGTTCTACTTACGTCGAGCCCTTACACGGCTCACAATTCTAACGGTGTTCAAGCGTTGCCCAGTCACGCCCAGAATTCCGTCTATTACGCTATGAACGTTTAAATGCGCCTAATCTTTTTAAGATCCCATCAGCGGGATGGGGTCTTTGACTGAAGCTGAGCGCGATGTGCGCTCGGACGTAATTTTGTATTCCTTGTTTCTTAGAAGTCGCGTTTAATGCACTTCGATTTCTTGTTTGATAGACTGATTTCTTGGAACGGGTGAAGATGTTCAGGATACTGGGATGAGGTTTCAAGGCAACACCCTTTCACTATCACTATGGGATGTATAGATACTTAAACTGAATTTTGGATCCATCGAGACGCTTGCACGAGTTCCCTTGAGATCTTTATCAGCAAGACACATATACCACCAGGTATCAAGTGGACCTCGAAGCTCAGCAACCGGAATGGAAACAAGGAAAAATGAAACCGATAGTGAAAGGGTCAAAAGAGATAGGCTGAAAAATTTAAAGATAATAAAAACAGACAAGCCGCTCTTTCTTGCCTAAATTATACAATTGACCCGCGGAATTGAATCGTACGCGAAACCTAAAAATAGCAAATGTGGACTCGGAGCCGTAGTGATTCCAGGAAGGAACTCTGAGCCGAAGGAAACCCGACGCGTAACGCGCGTACCCTTGCGTATCGTCATCGATTCTAGTCACGGGGATGCGTAACAACCGCAGATACGTACGTATAAGAATAGGCTGCGCGAGCAGACCGGAGAACAAACGAGGCGATAAAGAGAAAAATGGTCTCTTCCTTTGTCTATCCGCGCTATGTGTTTATGCTGCATTGGCATTGTTTATTGTATTGTGCGCCAGTAGACAAAGATCGCAGACCTTTTTAAAGTCAGTGATATATTCGCTTTCTGTTGAAATCGTGTAGCCACTTTGCAGCCGCGAAAGACCATAGCCGTTTTCAATCGTTCTGCGCAAAGGTGACCCACTTAGAGCGCCTTCAGTGTTCACGTAGTCTATTTTTACATGGGTCGTCTGTTTTGAAAGTGGTGTAAGTCCAGTTTTTTAAAAATCATACAATTTGTGTTTAATTTAATGTAAACTTTTTATTCAAAAGTATCTTTTTATTTATAAGTAATTAATATTTATTTAATTTATTGGCCAGTGAAAGAAACTCTGTAGCGACTTACCTGGTAATCTTCAATTGTCAAACTAAAAATCGACTTGCACCACTTTCAACGCAAATGATCCCATATGTATATGGTACCAACACCGGCAAGTATTGTATAAACCAAAGGATGGCGTTTATCTATAACCGATGGCAATTATTTTCGATAAAACGAGAGGAATTGACAAATTATTTAGCGAGGTACACTTAAGTATTATAGAAACGGCTGCAGCCGGTGAAAGTTTAGAAGAATTGCTCGATACTCGATAAAATGGCTGACAGTAGGGTTCGTGGGATATTTTCGGTTGATTCTTACCTGTTTCACCCGCGAGAAAAACGAAAAAGAAAGTGTTCAAACGTTAGACCAAAAATATGTGCAATCTAATGCGGTACCCTGGTTCTCCCGCGTGTACCATTTTGTATCCGCCATTTGATCCGTGTTTTCCTTCTGCGGAAGACCGGACTCTGGTAGGGACAACTTAGGACAATGATTCCTGGCCAGTTCTGGTTTGTGTTAATTTCGTCCAGAGGGATAATAGAGTACTAAATGGATTGATTTTTCAAAACTCGATCTCCTACAACGCCTTGGTTAACAATGATTAATGAAACTTTATTTTGGAATAAAGACTAAATCTGAAAATTTAGATATATAAATTACGTATCACATTTGTTACAAACAGAAATTAACCCAAGTCCCAAGCTGGCCAGGAATCATAGTTCCAAGCTGTACGCATACTATTTTCATGAAACATATTCAATTGAATTCCTGGCGTACGACCGGAAGGGTGGACTTCGATCCTTACGAGTCTCGTCGGGGATGAATTTGTGGATGTACGCGTCGTCTAGGTTAGTAGGTAGAAATATACCGAGCGCAGTCATTATCATAGCGACCTAACTAAGGGATTAAAGTATTAAACGTGTTTAGAATAGAAACTATGTACCACGCGACCAGAATTGTCAGGGAAAGGCTCTACCTACCCCTTCTAACAGCAATTTGGGTCGTTTCCACTCCAGCGAGCCTCGCGAGAGTAAATGGCTATAATCATTAAGAAGACATGTTCTTAAAGGTTCGTCAGTGGGGAACTGATCCAGTTTGATGGAGTAAGGGGTAGTTTGGACCTTTCTCTGGCTATTCTGCATGCGACCCGCGACGGGGCCGTTTTAATCCAAAGTTAGATACCAAACATTGGGCGGTAACGGTGGCCAAGTATAGAAACAAGTTTTACATATAACATAGTTTACAATTACCCCTAAATATCATGAAAAATTGTATGTAAATAAAGGTTTAATCAGAAGAGCCTATCGTTCGTTTATTCCGAAATGAATAGATCCAAAAATCGGTTTATTTTTTAAACTGATTTATTAAAAAATTCACACTACTAATTTTGTCAATAAAAACGTCTTACGTATTAAATAGAAAAATGATTTACAAGTGTGTGTTTTTTTTGCATACAGAGATTTGTGTAGGGCGTCGTTTACGGACGCTTGCGAATACAGGGGGTCAAGGTGCTTGGCCCTCTGTACTTGCGAAGTATTTGCTCTGCGGTTCAAGCAAAGTCAGTCGTCTTCTACCGTTCTTTTAATTTTGCAGCCGGAAACTAATCGATATAACGTGTAATGCGTGTAAATGAACGAACGAACGCACACGAAATGCCTGCTGTTTTCACATCTGTTTCTTTTTTTTTGTTTTTGCATGAATTTTCCTCCTCGCCGCCGGAAATGAACAATTAGACAGATCGCACCGACCGAATCAACCTATCGGAACTATCCTTAGTCGAAAATACATATATTCTTGTATGCGCCGCGTGGCGCTAACAGTTTTTATGTGAGAGATGATGTCGCTTCGCGGTCTACAAAACGACGCATCGTCTTCTTCTGACGGGTTCTGGAGGCTCCAGGGCTGCTAAAATCGCTTCGTCAAAAACGTTTTTCAAACCTTTCTACACGCCAACCGCAACAGACAAGAATTGATATGATTCAACAGAAAATTCAGCATTGGAGATGTACAAACAATGAGACCGTACCTGTGTGAGAGCGCTGCATTCCACGTATTTTACCGCCTTTAGCTCTTTGGCAAGTTTCTCACCCTGCTCGGCTGATATAGGTTTTTGCTTGTTCTTCGCGAGCTTCTCTATGGTCGCCGCATCGTCCCGCAAGTCGATCTGAGTCCCAACCAACAGAAATGGGGTCTTCTGACAGTGATGGGTTATCTCTGGAACCCACTGAGAAAATGTGTCTCAATCGAAATGAATACAGAAAAATTACTCTTTATGGATATGTGCAATAGAAATGATGAACTGGAGCATCCTCTGCATGGTACATGGTACAGGGTGTTCCAGAAAAATTGTTGCAGCCAAAAAAGGCAGATTGAGAGGATCATTCTGAACAACAATTCCCTTTTACAAAATGCATGATGAAGGTTTTGTTATCAAGTTATTAACGAAAAACATGAACCAATGATGGTGTTGCATTCAGGCAGCAGTCGAAGAATTAACATACCTTTTCTTTAACATTTTCAAACGAGGACGGCGAGACAACAGAAAAGCAAACTAGAAAGACATCAGTCTGCGGGTAGCTCAAAGGGCGTAGCCGATCATAATCCTCCTGACCTACAATATACCCCAATAAAAATCAAATAAAATCCAAGGGAAATACCCTATTAATATATTTACCTGCTGTATCGAATAATCCTAAAGTGTATGGTTCTCCTCCGATCATCACGGTAACTGCATAATTGTCAAATACCGTCGGTACATACTCTGATGGGAACTTGTTAGTAGTATATGATATCAGCAGACAAGTTTTACCCACTGCACCATCCCCGACCACGACGCACTTAATAGTTTGCATGGTTCTCTACCTCCTGGAGACCAATGTTTCTGTGCAAACGAAAAGAGCAAAAGGATGGTTAAGTATCATATGTTACATTGAAATGAGACTGTCAGTGGCCTTCTGGATTGAATACTAAGATCTATCAGTCTGGCACAGTACAGTGGTCTTGATTTTTGTCTTACTTCAGTTTTTCTCATCTAATATAAACAAAAAAGGAATATATTTTTGACTACTTGACGATGCACTTCATACTCTGTATGGCTCTCCATCTTCTGGTGACCAATGTTTCTATACAAACGAAAAGCATCAATAAAGGGAGCCGGCGTTATAATATAAAAAGTGCGATAGTCAGTTCCCTTCCGGGTCTAGTCTTTTCGACTACTAAATTATCAGTCTGGCACAGTACAGTGGTCTCGGTCTCGCTTCCGTCAATTTTTCTCGTTTAACGTTAAACAAACAGGGAATACATTTTTGTACTCGGAAATGTTGTCATGAGAAGGCGGTCTTCGGAAAAATTGTTTTGGAACGAATCGAACGATTGGAAGAGGAGATTTGGTATAGGAAATAATTGTTTTCCCGGATCGCCATTTTTGAGATTTTTCCCCGGACGCGTTGGACTTCTCCGAAGGCAGATTGTTACACGAGCACGGGGAATGGACGATGCGTCTGTTGTTATATTTGTGATGACAGGGCAAACCTGATTGATCGAGCAAATGTAAGAAATTTAACTGAAACACTCACAAGTAACTGGGCGCAGGGCGTCGACAACACACTTTACTGTCACGAATTTCAGGATTTATAGAAGGTCGACGATAAGCATGGTCCGTGCTACGGAACTGTCATCTTTCGGCGACCCTCTTTTTTTCTATACCAGCTAAAGTAACACAGGAGTTATCTATGTTATCTGTTGGGCAAAATGAAAATAGTGACACAAGAGCACCAGGTGTATCGATTTCAGCCTTACTTATTACTTATTCGATTTACCTGGATATAACCCAGGATGTAATGTCATTACTTTTTATGTCATTTAAGTTATATTATTCTCTAATTCAAATATTACTTCACTAAATTTGAATACTCTACCCGCACTATAGTAGCGCTGGCCATCACTTCAATGGGCAGGTCTTTTCACCGCTTCAAAGAACGTTCTCTATTCATCGCTATAGATCAGTGGTCCAAAACTACATTGGCCAACCTTCGTTCAAGTTGAGACGTCTGAGAGTAACCTAAAAGACAAAGCTGGAAATCTGAAGAACTTTGTAACAAGAAAGTAAGAAGGAAAACATGGGTCTGCCGCGTGTGTTCTTCGATGTGTCGGCCGACGACAAGCCGCTAGGCGTTATAGTGATGGAATTACGATCTGACGTGGTTCCGAAGACTGCTGAGAATTTCCGCGCGCTCTGTACCGGCGAGAAGGGTTTCGGTTACAAGGGTAGCACATTCCATCGAGTGATCCCGAAATTCATGTGCCAAGGCGGTGATTTTACGAATCACAACGGCACCGGCGGCAAGTCGATTTACGGTGAAAAGTTCGAAGATGAGAACTTCGAATTGAAACACACCTGCCCGGGAATATTGTCGATGGCGAATTCTGGGCCAAACACCAACGGCTCTCAGTTCTTCCTGACGACGATAAAAACCTCCTGGCTGGATAACAAGCACGTCGTCTTCGGCTCTGTCGTCGATGGCATGAACGTCGTCAAGAAAATCGAGAGCTATGGCTCTCAGAGTGGGAAAACTCATCAAAAGATCATCATAACTAATTGCGGACAACTTTGAATAATCTGCAATGTTATCTATATTTCTTCTCCTTGATTAAGTACATGTTTCTAATGACTTTTATAAAGTAAATGTATAACATAAAATACAGTGAAATGAGGAATGAAATTTCTCTTTGTTTTATAAGTTAAGGTACAGTCAACCCATAAGCAGTAGCAAAACTGGGATAGGTTTTATATTAGTACAATCCACTAACATATTTGGATGAGTCTTGGGTATTCCTAGATATATAAATCCTCCAGTTTCACAATTTTTTCAACCTTCTATCCACCAAATCAAGCCAAAGTACAATAGTAAAGCACTAGAGAAAAATGTTTTTCTCTTTGCTTTTTAAGTATTCCACAAAAATGTATTGTAAATATATTTTGTATACTCTACTACTACAGTTATATCTAATATAAAGGGACAATAAGTTTCCATACATTTCCCACACAATATAAATTTAACACCGTACAACTACTGAAGACATGATGAATAATTTTTACCAAGAGTACAAGACGCATTTAGCAGTTATCAATATACTGTAGCAAAGATCTCTTCTGTCCTTTTGAAGTGATCATTCAACAAATTGATATCCTCAAATACACATGCACCCGCACATATCACATACCTCTAACATGTATTTATGTACAGCGAATAGGTACTAGAATAGTATACTTGAGTTCCTGTTTGAGTATACTGACCAAGTGTCCAAATCTTATCAGCTAAAACTACAAATTATCGATGAGCTCATTTTCACGTGCGACCAGGAAGAAAGCCATTGTCAGTGAGTGCATATGGGTAAATTGACCACGAAGAACAGGTTCAGTTCGAGTACAGACGCGAATACCAAAAAGATTACGTACATAATTAGGCAGGCTATGCCCACATTCCGAGTCAGCTTGAATTTGGCGAACAGAAGTGATAAGTAGAGGACAGTCAGGGTAGAGAATAGTGATATCGCGCTGTAAACGAGTCCTTGTGAGTTGATCGTTACGTAATGATTGCCTGATACCGTTGGGAAGAAGGCAGCTTTTAGGAACCAGGGTAGTCCCAGGCAGAGTAGGACGTCGAACACGTTCGAGCCGATTGAATTGCTTATACCCATGGCACCGTGACCTGAAAATGTGAAGAAACGCAATGTATGGATAGAAGATGGAACTATTGCTAGAGAAGTTAGAAAAATCGGAAATTTCACGATTTTTCCAAATCTGATAGATCCAAACTTTTTTTCTCGAAACCTAATGTATAGAAAATTTATAAAATAACTAAGTAGAATACATGGTAATTTTATCGATAAGATACGAAAACTTCGAAAGCTATATTTATTAAGTATCAAAAATTATTATCATAAATCTATGGAAATATCTGTCTCGATTTTCGCAAACGAAACCGCAACATAAAAACTATCCAACTCCGTTTCGGAAATAGGAACAAGTGTGGAAATAATTGAAAGCGTAATACACGCGTGCACGGTAGTGAGCGTTGGAAATAAACGATGCGAAGATTAGGCGAATTTGATAAATACCGATGATATCACGCTATCGTTCATCCAGCATTTTCCCTCCGATAGCATTATCACGATTGTTGTCCGCCGGTTGTATAATATATTTCTTGATTGGCTCCGGCGATTATCGCGGCTCGTTTCGCGTGCAGTTAAATGAGAATTTCTATTAATCGACGCCGGTTAAAAAGACGGGAATTACCTTGATTCGCGACGATAACGCTTGACACGGCCTCCGGTACGCTCATGCCTGCCGCGAGAAAGGTCAATCCCATTATCGAGTCGGGGATCCTGAATGTATTGCCTGAAAACAGAGTGGATCGATCGTTACACGCGGTTATTATTTCAATTCGTCTTATATTACGGTGTCCCATAAGCTATCTCCCTGCTTTTTATAAGAAATGAATATACAGCCGCGTCAGTATGTTGATAGATTTATGGGATTTAAGATTCCAAGATTGAAGAATGTTTTTCTCAAAGAATATAAAAACTGTTTAAATGAATCTTGGATATATTCTAGCTTCACAATGTTTGTTGTTCTACTATTAATATTTATAAGAATCACAATTTCAATGTTATTGTTTTATGAGATTCTAATCCGTTGTCGAGAGATTTTTCCCAATAACGCTGATTACGGATTACGGCGCAGCGTGAAAGAAACTTATAGGATAGCTCAACACTTATATTATTTGGTAGTACCGATGACGGTGATCACCCAGCCGACGATATACGAGGTGCTCGCTATCCATATTATGCACATAAAGAACGTGACGGGGTACCAGGATCTCAATGAGTTTCTTCTGCAATCGGGTATGGTGATAAGGAGAATGAAATTTATCGGCCATGTGAGGATCCACCATAACTTCTCGCACGCCGAGTCTGGCCAATTTGTCATGTTCACGATCTCCACTGAAAAATATACCAACGTATATAAAAAAGATGCTGACTAAAAAATAAGTATTTTTAATTTATTATATTTATTTATACATTTAATAAATTGATAAAATAACAGAATTGAATGTACAGATAAAAATGATCTCTTGTTCTTTGTGCGGCCTGCTCTGTGTTGTTACTTACGTGTTTCATCCTCCTCGCTGGATTCTATTAAATGGAACTCTTCACCTTTCATCGAATCTGCGATAAAAGGAATATATAATACATTTTTAAACCGATGGAAATAGTTCCATTTATAAATGGAATACCACCTGTTACTGCGGGTGTCGCGTGATCTTACCAGTAGAAATCAGAGGACTTTTCTCAGACAGATTCTTGTACGGATTCCTTCTGATCAACGCGCGACGAAAGAATCTGTGGATAGCTTTGTCGTAACACATCACTGAAACAATAGGCTCGGTTTAAGATATTACTTAATCGTATCGATTAATCCCTCGAGTTGTCAGATTGATGTTAGGATTAAGTGCACATACCTATAATGTATAACACGTAAGCGAAAACGAGAAGCAGTCCCTCGTACCATTCGATGCGACCGTCGCGTAGAGTTAAAATTAATAAAAGCACCGTGACCGCGTACGCCAAGGTATCTCGCGACACGGGCCATCTTTTCAAGTTCAACACCTAAATAAGAAGAGATTCGTTAAAATGTGATTTGAAGATCTATGTGCCTGAGGTACACGCGTCTCAGTGATAACAAAAATTAGCTAATAGTGCATATGATAATTGTTACGATAAGGCTATTAAAGAAATGGAAATTAATCAGCCGGAAGTTCGTACGAAACGAAAAAGGCAAGATGGACATTACCTGATTTGCGAACACTCCGCAACAGGCAGGAACGGCTAGTATATTAAAAACCGCGGAGCCGACGATTGTCCCGACGCCAAGATCCCCTTCGGTGACGAATGTCCCGACTATATTGATGAACAGCTCCGGGCTGGAGCTAGCTGCTGCCATGATAGTCGCCCCGGCGACGTCCTCAGTTATGTTGATCTCTAGAAAAGAATGTTACCGTCGATTACTACCCCTTAAGAAGATAATAACGACGGAACTCACTCTCACAGATCCTTTTAAGCGAAGGCACGAAAAAATCGTCGCAGACGACTGCCAGCAATAGGAACATATAGATCGCTATCACGAAGTGTATAACAATAAACCCTGATTGCCTCTGCTCCCGCGTGAACCCGTCGGATGGGAACTCTTTGATTGCGGGTGGTGTACAGTTGACGAATTCCTCTATCCCAGGATCCACCGTGCTAGCGAGCTGTAGCAGTTTACCTGAAACAAAAAATATATAAATACATAACATGTACATAATAGTAATAATCTTATAATTAATTATCGACGAATTTTCGTTTATCACACGTACGTATAGACTATGAAAAATTCAAGGAAAATCTGATAACATATATATACATAGTGAGTAAAAAACGTCATCAAATTTCCCTTGAATTTTTTGCGTGAGTTATAATAATTCGATATTTAATTATGAAAATATTATGATTAATTAAACAATGAATGAGAGTTAATTTTAAAACGTAAACGGATAATCGGGCAATTATTTGCTTACGCGTGAAAGAAGTCGGATTAGCCGCTTCGGAGGCATGGCTTGGCCGATATGCTGCCAACGCGTTTACGAGTAGCAGGTACGTCGTCGGAACGGCGATCACGCATAACAGTTTCCAGCCCAACGTCCGGCCCCGATGTTTTGGCATCGTCGTGGGAGTCGATTATGTAATTTGCCACGCGAGGGAAGAAAAAAATGAAAATTCGACGATCCACGCTCGCCTGCCTGTGCGGTACTAATTTTGATTGACGCCGGACGTCGAACAGTAGATCGATGTTTTTCGTTTACGAGACATTATCGGGTTTATACAGATAAGATACTACACAAAGCGCGATCGAGACGTGTCCCTTACGCTGATAATTCCAATCGGCAGCAGGAGCGTTCCTGTTAGTCGGAGCGCCGGTAATTAAATTATCTGCGACAGGTGATCGGCTCGGTTTGCATCCGCGTACGGTTGTACGATAGACCCTGAGATAAACGTCTGATAGAGAGCTGTGCCAAATATTTGAATAGACTTTTC
>SHCU01000492.1:0-18805 GCA_004307685.1 Ceratina australensis | reverse complement strand
CCGTCACTTTTTTAGGAGTAACTTAATCAATTAACGAATTGACTCTTGTTGTTTGACCCATTACTCTCTTTCTTTCTCGCTCTTTCTTTTGAGAGTGCCCTCTCGCTTGCTCGCATAGTTGATCGCCTATTCTTCCTGCCGACCGCAGCCTCCCTGCCTGCCGTCCTCTCTCTCTCTCTCTCTCTCTCTCTCTCTCTCTCTCTCTCTCTCTTTCTCTCTGTTGTATACGTTGCATGCGCTCCGTGCCTGAAACATTGCTCGCATATTTTTACTGATGCGTTTCTATTACATTTTTGGTGTATTTTTTTTTAATCGTTATTTGGAGTCGATGCTCGGGGTGAGACCTTTTTTTATTCATTTAGAAAAATTCGTACTGCCTTTCAAGTACTATGTCTCGCAATTTGTTCCATACGTTAGAACTGGGTAAAAAAAAATAGTGAAAATGTCCAAACCTACCCTTTGATCAAAGTTAGAAAATTTGCAGAACTATTCAGGGACATGTTTTGTTCGTAGAGTTTAGTAATGGGAAAATTTGAAAATAATCACACGTGCTTTATACGTATAGAGATAGAAGATTTTCCATTCCTATATCTATCACAGTTCTAAACTGCGTTCACTTGCACTTCTGATATTAGACACTTGCAAACTGAAGTAGCAATTCGGTTGTACCCCCTTTATGCATCATACATACCAAAGAGCTTCTATCTAAGTAAATAAGAAAAAAGATAGATAGATCTTGAGGTACAGTAGGGCCGTACCACATCAGTGTACCCACATGGAGGGTAGAAAAATGAAGGGAAAATGGAGAACCCGTCGGATGGGTGTCGCACGGATCCGACCTGGGCATCGTTTGCTTGCAACGGTGATGAAACCGTTCGACGCCGAATGGGCCGACCCACGTTACATCCAGTTTATACGACGTACATTAGACATGAATGGCATCTCCTCTGCCGACTTGAATGAGAGCAATTTAACTTCTTTAGGTTGCTTAATCGGTAGGAAGTCACATCAACTGTACAGCTGTGTAACCTGTACAGAAGACCACCAATACGTGCATCGTTCGGTTCATTACGGCATCGCCTAGAACAAATCATAGGAGACGAATTACTCTTTCCCAAAAATCAGAAAATAAAATATGAAATCACTTCGGTGGGTGTACTCGGTTGTTGTTATTGTTGTTCTGCTACATGAATATTTGGAGCCTTAACAAAACCATCTTTCTTTCTCGCTCTTTCTTTTGAGAGTGCCCTCTCGCTTGCTCGCATAGTTGATCGCCTATTCTTCCTGCCGACCGCAGCCTCCCTGCCTGCCGTCCTCTCTCTCTCTCTCTCTCTCTCTCTCTCTCTCTCTCTCTCTCTCTTGTATACGTTGCATGCGCTCCGTGCCTGAAACATTGCTCGCATATTTTTACTGATGCGTTTCTATTACATTTTTGGTGTATTTTTTTTTAATCGTTATTTGGAGTCGATGCTCGGGGTGAGACCTTTTTTTATTCATTTAGAAAAATTCGTACTGCCTTTCAAATACTATGTCTCGCAATTTGTTCCATACGTTAGAACTGGGTAAAAAAAAATAGTGAAAATGTCCAAACCTACCCTTTGATCAAAGTTAGAAAATTTGCAGAACTATTCAGGGACATGTTTTGTTCGTAGAGTTTAGTAATGGGAAAATTTGAAAATAATCACACGTGCTTTATACGTATAGAGATAGAAGATTTTCCATTCCTATATCTATCACAGTTCTAAACTGCGTTCACTTGCACTTCTGATATTAGACACTTGCAAACTGAAGTAGCAATTCGGTTGTACCCCCTTTATGCATCATACATACCAAAGAGCTTCTATCTAAGTAAATAAGAAAAAAGATAGATAGATCTTGAGGTACAGTAGGGCCGTACCACATCAGTGTACCCACATGGAGGGTAGAAAAATGAAGGGAAAATGGAGAACCCGTCGGATGGGTGTCGCACGGATCCGACCTGGGCATCGTTTGCTTGCAACGGTGATGAAACCGTTCGACGCCGAATGGGCCGACCCACGTTACATCCAGTTTATACGACGTACATTAGACATGAATGGCATCTCCTCTGCCGACTTGAATGAGAGCAATTTAACTTCTTTAGGTTGCTTAATCGGTAGGAAGTCACATCAACTGTACAGCTGTGTAACCTGTACAGAAGACCACCAATACGTGCATCGTTCGGTTCATTACGGCATCGCCTAGAACAAATCATAGGAGACGAATTACTCTTTCCCAAAAATCAGAAAATAAAATATGAAATCACTTCGGTGGGTGTACTCGGTTGTTGTTATTGTTGTTCTGCTACATGAATATTTGGAGCCTTAACAAAACCCAGGTCTCCAGGGTCACTCTGTTATTCCTACTATCTGCTTCCCAAGAATCAGAAAATAATATGCACAATTTGGCAATAAATGGATCTACAAATTTGTTTTGCTATACAAATAGTTAGAGCGTTAAAGAACCCAGCTCTCTCAAACTCTTATCGTCAGTATCCCTAAAACAGAATGTAGAATTTGATGATACATCAATCCCTTAATAAATACTTGGATCTCAAAAATTTACAGCACCAATAAATTTAGAGCCATATATTTTTCACATATACTTACCAAAGGTGAAATTCATCAAACATTATTTGAATCATTTGTATGTGCAGGAAAGATTCAAAAGCAATTTAGAAAATCCTTGAGAAAATGAAATGGGGTGTATAAAAAAAAAATCCCAGTTATTCTTATCATTCTTATATTTATTTTTTCCTGTAATTTTGGAACTTTTTGAAAAAAGCTCGAAGAGGTCGGGGCTAGGTTAGGAGAGAGCCAGGGCTGTAATAGGCCGCGGCGAAGGTCAGTGAACTGATTATATTTGTAATTCGCCGCAACTGCCGCGGCAAATGCGGCCAATTATCCTGATTCGTAATCGCCGAACGGGGCGTGTGTGTTCGACGCTTCTGCTACCGCGCAAGGTCATCGAAACTTATGTAATGGATCTGCCCCGAAATTCAATTCAAATTAGAACAATTTAATTATTTAAGTAATTTAAGATGAAAACGAAGAGTGCAATTGCCTCGTCCCCATCTACCAACTGGGCAGAATGCACTTTTAACGTTATGCGTTCTCATTTCCTTTATATTCTTCTTAATATACTAAAACTCTATTAATAATTATGCATATTATATTTTTAAATGTATAGAATACAAATGTATGAATTACATTGTTCGTGTAGAGAGCGCGTGAACATTTTAGGACCGGAGTGATTTTTTTAAAAATCGTCAATAACAAATGATATATTAAGTTGTTCGAAAAATAACATCGTTCTTTTTAAAAAGAGAAATAAACTAATTTGCATCATGTAGATGTTTGATGAAACTATTTTCCGAACAATCATTTTATGGACGGGGTGTTCGTGTTTTAGGTATAAATTGTACACCTCCAGCGATAGAAGACTTTCCGCACGACCTTTTCGACGAGAAGCAGAGGCAGGGCGGAGCCGTCGTCGTGCACGTGATCGTTTCGCTTTACCTGTTCATCGCGCTAGCGGTGGTGTGCGACAAATTCTTTGTTCCCGCCGTGGAAAAGATATGTCACGGTAAGAAAATTTCCGACAGAAATCAATGCCAATAACCCGTTATTCGAAAAGTCGAATGCAAATCAGAAAATGTCTGAGAAGAGTGAACCATTTTTATGGAGATCCTCTTTCCGGCTGACTCAAACCTTCCCCCACGGATAGGCGGGATTCATTCTGGTGCAAATCGGTTTTCAGCGCTTTCGATGTCCAAAGACGTGGCGGGCGCCACGTTTATGGCCGCGGCGACGTCGGCACCGGAACTGTTCGTGAACGCGATCGGCACGTTCATCACCGAAGGTGACATCGGCGTCGGGACAATAGTAGGCTCGGCTGTATTCAATATCCTCGCGGTCCCTGCCTGTTGCGGTATCGGCGCCGGGATGGTAAGCTCTCTTCATTAAAAAAAAACACCTGTACGAATAGTCCAAACGAAAGTAGTTCATATCAGCGACATCATGATTGTTCATCATTCATATTTAGACTTAAACGTACTCTTCACTTTCTCATACCTATTTCTCGTCCAGTTATACATTATTATGTGGAAATTGTTAAGGTAACCAGAAAAATTACCCTCATTATTATTGTTATTACGATAAAACTGACGGCCGATCGTCTAACACAGGTAGTCCCGTTGGACTGGTGGCCGGTGAGCAGGGACTGCCTCGCCTATGGCGTCACTGTCGCAATACTGATATGTATCATACATGACGAGAGGGTAGAATGGTACGAAGCGTTAACGCTAGTGTTATTATACATCGTGTACATCGCCGTCATGTATTGGGACAAATCGTTTCAGCGGTGCACGAGGTTCCGTGCGCATAACGCTGATCAGTCGTTGCCGGACGATCGTCGCCATGTCACAGGTATCGATATTAACAATTAAATTATGCAATTATCAATTGATTTGATACCAAATTTGGCTCTTGATCGATCGGTTTAGAAGGCACTACGGAGATCCACATGGCGGGCTCGGACAAGGTGCAGCCGGCTGGCGAGCAGCCCGAGCACATGGACGTGCCGCTGCAGAACGGTGGGACTAAGACTCAGGAGGAGAATCCCGAGCCTAGTAAGTGAGACGATACTTATGAGAAGGGGCGAAATCAAGATTTAAGGCTTCCATGGCCTGGACAATTTACAACTTCAAGCTCATGCGTGAAAACACCGAATTGCTCAAAGTTCAAAAATATATTTTGTGTAGATTATGAATACGAACTACTGGTTTGGCCCGCCCGAGCCGGATGGATTAGGAAAACCGCGTGGATCCTGACCTGGCCGATTCACCTGATCTTTATGTGCACGATACCCGACTGCGAGAAGCCGCGTTTCAAGAACTGGTTCCCTATCACGTTCCTGATGTGCATCATCTGGATCGGATCCCTCAGCTACGTCGTCGCCTGGATGATCACTATAATCGGTAGTAACTGAAACAATGCCGCGTGAAAAACGAAGTGTTTGAAAACTCGGATTTCAGGGGACACTCTCAAGATACCGGACTCCGTGATGGGTATCACTTTCCTCGCTGCTGGCACCAGCGTCCCGGAAGCCGTGTCGAGCGTCATAGTCGCCAAGCAAGGTAATGTAAAAATAACAGTAAGGAAATAATTTTAATCAACAGTTTCACGTGTGAATATCAATGTCAGATTTAATCATATAACTATGCGTATTATAATTGGAAATTATAATAATCATACATCAATTCTCACTATTCTCGGTCTTTTTCCCCTCTAGGCCACGGATCAATGGGAATCAGTAACTCGATAGGCTCAAACACCTTCGACATTCTCCTCTGCCTAGGCCTGCCATGGCTGATCAAGTCCTCATTCTCGCCGACGCAGCCGGGCAAACACTACATCAGCATAAACTCCGGCGGCCTGGAGTACAGCGCCATATCGCTCCTATCGACGCTGATGCTGCTCTATATCGCTTTCGCTTCGAACAAATTTCAGCTCGATAGAAAAGTCGGCCGGGCGTGTCTATGCATGTACGCCGTATTCCTCATACTAGCCTCGTTAATCGAATTGAACGTGTTCTTCAGGGTGAACCTGCCCACGTGCCAGAGGACGGTCAAGTGATACCGGTCATCGGACAACTCAGCTGCTTAACGATCACGGTTCGATGACGGTGTTTTTTTTTAGCTGATCCTCGTTCCAATTCGAAATCCCCATTTTTTTGGACAAACGGACAAACTCTTTTACTGTTACTACTATTACTGTTACTAACACGATATCTCCTCTCGTTTCATTCTGTTCTCCAATACTCGTTTTAATCTAACACGATCGTAGCCTCCTTTATGTATCCTTCTCATCTTTCCACGATTTCGTCATTTTTCATTCCTTTTCTTCGTATTCAGAGAATTTCACGAGGGATAAGAGAAATTTATTGAAATTGCACCTAATGGAATTATAATTTCACGGTGGGAGCAATAAATGAAATAAAAAAAATAAAATAGCGCGGGAGGAACATGTGTCCGATCGTATGATAGCGTAGGAAAGACTGCCGCTTCTACAAACGTTTCATTTTACACATTACAATACATGTATAAGCGTGGCGTACGCGTCCTACGAGATCTCCGATAATCGGTTATCGTTCTGGAATTAATACGATAATCAATTAACGGGTTAGCTAATTAAGAAAGTTTTCGATTTACCGTTTTTAAATTACCGTGATGTGTACGTCGGGTTTGTTTGGTAAAAAATACATTGACGCGTACCGAATCTCGCCGCAGGGTGTATATTTAGGCGTAATCTAAGAACTTAACGAGTTTAATAAAGTACTGTAATAAGTTATTAAAAAGAAACTATCGTTCCTCTCACGTCCTCTCTGCGAGTCCCACGTTCTTAAATCAAAAATAGATTTTACTAGATGTTGCTGTAAGTATGGCTAATGGAGGGCAATCGTCCAAAATGGAGGAGGAAAGTCGAGTGGTAAGGGGGGCTAAAAATGGAAGAATATTTGAGATAGGGTGAATAACTCAACGACGGGCAAAATTTTCGACAGATTTAGATTGTTTAAGAGACACTACATTAGTAATGATAAATCAGTCCTGCGAGTCGAATCACTATGAATCTTAAGTATGTATTATTGTTGAGGATAATATTGGCGATCCTTCTGGCAGGCACTCGAAGGCTGGAAACAAGTAACAAGGTTAAAATTCTTAACAAGCGTTCTAAGAGCCGCGGTTCCGATGCATCCGTGTGCTGCTGGCGATTGTAATCAATGTTTCCGAGACCTTTGGCACGATTTCAACACATAGGAGTCGATCTGGGAATCCGGGAAGAGAGCACGCGGCGCAGATTCGTTTCAGCGAGGGCCAGAAACACTTCGCCACGCGTACCAGACTTCTGACAGGTTAGTGTAAAAGAAGAACCAGCGTCGATATCATCCTCACGTTTCATCGGAAATAAGTTCCATTTTCTTTTTCATTCGCACACGATAGCACGTTACATATTACATATTGTAATGACACGTTTCGAACGCACAGTGAAAGTATTAAGAGGCATAAAATTCTTTGGATTCTTTCGAAATCTCGTTTTAGCCGTTATGAGTCATGGGAACTTGATGGTTCCAAGAGAGATTAGGATACGAATAGGACGCTTAGGGGCAATGTATGGGTGTTTGAATAGGAAAGTGATACATCTGAAGTTTATTAACAAAATAACCGAGAGAAAGAAATAGCAAGGTTAATAAAAGCAGAGTTAATAAAAATTGGGCTCCAGCTTTCGAATTAAATGTTTTATATTAAATAATAATAAATTATATTATGTTATATGAATTTCTAAAGTTGAAGGTCTTACAACAAAAATCTCATCCAATTTTGCTTGTCCTTACAATTAGTCGTTAAGGGACATGGGGGTTTAACGGCCCAAAATAGATTAGGACAGGTATGGGATGACGAAGTAAAGGTGTTTCGGTAAGGCAGTGATAAATCCGAGGTTTATTAATAAAATACCACGAGAGATAAAAGGAGCAAGGTCTGAAGCTAGGCTGTATCGTTGGGTGGCAGTAGGTCGGAGGCGGGGAGTATTAGGTCGGTAGGTCGTACAACGCGAGGAGGCGACCATAAACGGTTCAGGAAGGGGTCAGCTACACGTCACCACGCTGGATCTGCAATGCGGCGATACCGTGTTACGGTCGATCTTCCTGTGCCACCGATCGATTGAGGATTCACTATAATAAATATTTAAATTTAGATTATCAGGTAGTTCGCGAGGGACAGGTGTAAATTTAGACCTGCTCCAGGAGCGAGACAATGTTTATTTATGGGCAGAAACCCTTTAGTATGTAAATAAATACGGTATAGAATAGCGAAGTGATACAGAAGCTGGCAAAGACCAGGGAAAAGGGTTGGACAAATGGAAACCACGAGAATAGACGAGCAGAAGTGTTCATCGTCGGTCTACAAAGAGGAACGTCGAAGAAAAAATGGAAACAAGAGTAGCGGGAGGGGAGAGATATCGTGAAAAGAGCAGGAGACCGAGGCGATATACAATCCGAAGAGAGGCTCGATGCGGCAATGCGCCGAATGCGACGTCATGCGCTGTGAAAACAACCGCAACCCCGTTTCGACGGAGGGTTGCCCAGTCGCGGGCGCACGCGCCGCGTTTAATCGGTTTCCTCGAGGCTCCGTCGAGGTTGGAGAAGGACGGAGTGGCCCGCGGAGTGTCGCAAGCTATGCAGTGTCGCTCCGGCACGCAGGGGGTTTAACACTCGGCCCGTCTCTCACAATAGGAACCTTCCGAACAATTTTTCCCAACCGCGGTGGACTGTTATTATTATTTTCGAATGCGTTTCAGTGCGTCGGTTCACGTTTGCCCCTTGTATGTCCGCGGGAGCTGACCGACTTGTGCGCAGTGCGACTTCCCACGACACGGGTACCTTTCGTTCCAGTTCCCGGTGACACACTCCCCGTTACGTTCCTCACCCTCTTTCTTTGCAAAACCCACCCCCGGCGCCCGCCCCCGCTGTAAATGTATCGCTCGTAGACGGACTCGGGGGACCAGAGGTCCGTGATTATTGAGGAGGGTCCGAGTATTCGAGGCGGTGGTGTACATAGATGGAAACGGAAACGGAGACGGAAACAGAGATAGCAGCTACGCCTTCGATCGAAACGGGAGTGCTTTACTTGCGCTGGAGCAACGATTAATGCCCGGGGGAAGAGTGGATTATTTTTAGTGACCTCAAGTTCTCTCTCTCTATTTCTCTCTCTGTTCGAATCGGCACATATCGATACCCATATCGACCACCGTTTTCACGACGTGAATAAACGGACATATATCATCGCTGTTCCATTGTGTGGTGCCTAAAACTAGTGCCTATACAACGCGCAATAATGCTGTGAGTTGACACCGACCAAATCCGTCAGATTTGCTGCAGTGATATTTAATCGCGAAAGAGAGACGGGGAGAGGATCCGTTCCGCTTCTAATTTAATTCGAAATCAATTTAATAACGACCTTTCTCTCTCTCACGGGTGGACCATGGATCGATGAATATGGATGTTGAATTCGATAAACGATAGTCGGGTCGCGATTTTCCCGCTCGATTCCCCCCCACGTCCCACCCGACCAATTGATCTCTTATTTCCCTTTTGCCCGATCTCTTTCCTTTTTGTTTGTAATATTGTTAGAGAGTATCAGAGCAATGTCTCGTTTAATGTTGTGCAATCTCGCTAATACGTCCACTGCAGGCAATGACACGAACAACAACGCGAACACGAACAGTAGCATGGAAGATGACGACTACTATCCGCTGCCCACTATTTACCGGTGAGTCGGAGTCGCAGAGTTGGTCTGGTCTCAAGTAACTTAGACTTGTCCCTTCGTGTTTCTAACAGAGACGATCGCCCGACGTGCAGGCAACATGATTGACTGTCTGAGAAGGACGTACGAAATTTACTGATGTACCGTTTTTCTCACTCGTCCAATTGTGTAATTCGATTATTAACTTAATAATTTTCTATCCAAATTGTCGTGTCTGTATTTGTTGTATCAGTAGGAAGTCCTCTGGTTATACATGTGGGATCTTACAGGGACAGGCCGGAACCGCTAACGAACTCGTATATGTTGTAGCATAGGTGTAGTGTAGCAACGCATGGTTCTATGTTAAGGAACTCAGGAACAAGCCATAACATTGAAGCATACATTGTTGTACTATATTCTATAATATCTGGAGCCTTAAAACACCCATGTCCCTGTAGATTTATTACTCAGTACTTCAGATTCACGTACTAATCCCAAGATCGAAACATAAATACCACAGTGAGACACGTAAGAATTGGTGTTCGAAATATCTCGGGTCTCAATTTGACGATTAATAAATGTTGTAGCGTAGAACAACGCACGATTCGATGTTAAAAGACCCAGGCATAAGCCATAACATCGAAGCATACATCGTTGTACTAAGTTGTATGATGTTCAGAGCCTTAAAAAGCCCCGGTCCCTGCACATTTATGATCAGACTCACGTATTGAACCCAGCATCGAGGCATACATTGTTGTACCACGTATACAAATGTTTGGAAACTGAAGCAACCCAAATCTCTCAGATCACGTATTGAGCCCAAAGCATAAATTATTGAACCACGTCTACAAGACACCTAAGAATTGGTCTCAGGCCTGGCCCTTGTCAGAGATAGACTAACAATGAGTGAAGCAAGCTTTGTTGGGGAATAAAAGAACGGTCTTTCTTCGTACACGCTTTTTCCAGGATCCCACATATATTATCATTTACCTTCGGCTACACGTATGTATAGACGAGCGATACAAGAGATCGAATACCTTGAGTCCTAACTATTGCTGCTTGTCGATATATCAATGTGTTTATGTATAAAATCTATGTACGTACGTACGTGTGCGTATCGATGTAACGTCGTACGCGTAACGGACAGGAGGAAGAGCGACGGGTTCTATAGCTTGTGCCGCAAATGTTTAGCTGTTAATCGTGTGCGTGTATATCGAGCAGCAAGCGTCGATGTGCCCTATTAATACCAATCGTGTTGTGTACCTGTTTGTATACGCGCAGCTGCCGTGCACCTATAGCGAGTCTGGATTGCATGGAAGAGTTTAACGGCGGTGGCGGGGGAGGCGGCGGAGGCGGCGGCGGCGGCGACTCCGGGGTACATTGCAGCAATACGGCTGGAACGAAGGAACAGCTACTGACTAACTGCATTGCCGCACAAGCGCAACGCTTACAGCATCCTTCGCCAGGTATTCGCTACCGCAACTTGGGCAAAAGCGGTCTACGTGTTTCCAATGTTGGATTAGGTACGCTGAATGTTCTCCCCCACTTTCGTAGTACCGAGATACCGCGGCGTTTTTTAAAACCCTTCGCTAAGGTTTCTTATCCCCTGTCATCGATGTGCCGTTTCTAGCATCGGCTTGCACGAGATTTTTCCATTATATTAATATATTAATCTATATACGATATAATATCCCATAGTCGACAAATTAATTAAACATCTATAATGATTAATTAATTTCTCCATTGCGGAATATTGATATATTAATGTGCATATATGATTAATGTACCACTAGAAAAATCTCGTATAATATATAATATTACATACATGTATATATTATTATATATTATTCCATCAATGATCTATACGGATGGCATTTACTTTGTACAATCGCGAAATATTTTAGCAGGCTACCCTTAATCACGGTAGCTATGAATTCAATTTCCAATTCTCTTGTCAGCTATATTTCTATCCATATAGATACAATGTTTCGCATACACTGAGTAATATCGACAGCTTTTGCCACGCTTCGTACAGGTTGGTCCTCGAATCTATGTGTTGATGATTATTGGATCAGTCTGTATATTCTGTCCTTTCATCGCATTCTTTGATTCCCTGGTTTCATGCCGACTCGCGTCACTTTTTGTCCCGCACCGATCATAATACTTGTCGATGTATGTCTCGCGGTCAGGCATGCAAGCTTTCCATGTATGCTTCTGCAATAGAAATTCATCGGATAGATGTGCACGAACGGCAGATAGACGATGGCCCCGTTTCAAGGTTGTACGTGCCGCGAGATCTCTGGCAATACTCTCAGAGTCTAACGAAACCTAAAATTATACAATAAAATTGATAAAAATAGCTGAAACATTCCCTGAAGTTCTAAGAGTATAAACCACGCTAACTATCAAAATTTCAATGCCTCGCCGTTATTTCTATACATATACAGCGAGCTCATACAACCTGAACGGCTGACCGAATTATCGATCGCCCTACTCGTTGATTGTTGCTGTTGCTGTCGCTGTTGCCATTCGTCAATTGCTCTCGTCAGTTGCTCCCATCAGAGGAATACGATAAATCCACAATACAAAATGTGTCACGCTTATCGCACTGAAAAAAAAAGACATGTTTGGCTACCGTGCATTGATAAGCGCGTACGAAGGCGTTAGAGCAAACAGGTTTCCGATGGATTATCCAGAATTGGATGTTGAGGATGTTCAATCAACGGTAGGTGGTAAGGCGTGTACGAAACTGACGAGCGTGAAACCCGCGGCAAACGGCTACGCGATGGCTAATGAGAGATCGGTTTGTACGCTTAGGTACGTGGACGACTTTCGGCATAGGGGGTTGCAGCAACGAGGAGGCGGCCGAGGCTGTGGTTGCCCTTGCCTATGACAGCGGGATAAACGTGTTCGACCTGAGCGAAGCTCACAGTGGACACAGGGCGGAGATACAATTCGGACGGATTCTCCTGCGTCGTGCTTGGAATAGGTCGACTTATGTTGTCACCACGAAGATATATTGGAATACCAAGTGAGTCGGATCGAATGATGATGGATTTCTTATTAGAATTTTTTACTATCCATATTTTTATATTCGTGACCTGGTAGTTATTCTTTTACACAAAGTTTAATACTTGGTACCTAGCTAGAAAATTTGTTAATAATTAGTGAAATTACATCTTCCATTGTCTCAGAAAATGTTTCAATATTATATTTCTTATGACGTAAAAAAAAGGCTTCTAATACAGATCAACGAGTAATCTCTAATCCTCTGGTAGAATCCAATTTAACTGTAACTTCGACAATAATATATATTTATCTATCACCACACTATATTATTACTAATATTCTTATTTATAATTGCGCTACAAGCCATATCTTTTGATATTTTTGACTACTTCTTTACAACTCCCATATTTATGAGTCATTGAACAATAAAACCATGAATATTTGATAAGAAAAAAATAAATAAAAAAGAAAACAGCGAAGGTTTTGACAAACACGCCGATAAGTCGAATTAATTCGAAAGGTCGAAAAAGTGGAACAAAGATACGGATAAGATTTTTTACANATACACTGAGTAATATCGACAGCTTTTGCCACGCTTCGTACAGGTTGGTCCTCGAATCTATGTGTTAATGATTATTGGATCAGTCTGTATATTCCGTCCTTTCATCGCATTCCTTGATTCCCTGGTTCCATGCAGACTCGCGTCACTTTTTGTCCCGCACCGATCATAATACTTGTCGATGTATGTCTCGCGGTCAGGCATGCAAGCTTTCCATGTATGCTTCTGCAATAGAAATTCATCGGATAGATGTGCACGAACGGCAGATAGACGATGGCCCCGTTTCAAGGTTGTACGTGCCGCGAGATCTCTGGCAATACTCTCAGGGTCTAACGAAACCTAAAATTATACAATAAAATTGATAAAAATAGCTGAAACATTCCCTGAAGTTCTAAGAGTATAAACCACGCTAACTATCAAAATTTCAATGCCTCGCCGTTATTTCTATACAAATACAGCGAGCTCATACAACCTGAACGGCTGACCGAATTATCGATCGCCCTACTCGTTGATTGTTGCTGTTGCTGTCGCTGTTGCCATTCGTCAATTGCTCTCGTCAGTTGCTCCCATCAGAGGAATACGATAAATCCACAATACAAAATGTGTCACGCTTATCGCACTGAAAAAAAAAGACATGTTTGGCTACCGTGCATTGATAAGCGCGTACGAAGGCGTTAGAGCAAACAGGTTTCCGATGGATTATCCAGAATTGGATGTTGAGGATGTTCAATCAACGGTAGGTGGTAAGGCGTGTACGAAACTGACGAGCGTGAAACCCGCGGCAAACGGCTACGCGATGGCTAATGAGAGATCGGTTTGTACGCTTAGGTACGTGGACGACTTTCGGCATAGGGGGTTGCAGCAACGAGGAGGCGGCCGAGGCTGTGGTTGCCCTTGCCTATGACAGCGGGATAAACGTGTTCGACCTGAGCGAAGCTCACAGTGGACACAGGGCGGAGATACAATTCGGACGGATTCTCCTGCGTCGTGCTTGGAATAGGTCGACTTATGTTGTCACCACGAAGATATATTGGAATACCAAGTGAGTCGGATCGAATGATGATGGATTTCTTATTAGAATTTTTTACTATCCATATTTTTATATTCGTGACCTGGTAGTTATTCTTTTACACAAAGTTTAATACTTGGTACCTAGCTAGAAAATTTGTTAATAATTAGTGAAATTACATCTTCCATTGTCTCAGAAAATGTTTCAATATTATATTTCTTATGACGTAAAAAAAAGGCTTCTAATACAGATCAACGAGTAATCTCTAATCCTCTGGTAGAATCCAATTTAACTGTAACTTCGACAATAATATATATTTATCTATCACCACACTATATTATTACTAATATTCTTATTTATAATTGCGCTACAAGCCATATCTTTTGATATTTTTGACTACTTCTTTACAACTCCCATATTTATGAGTCATTGAACAATAAAACCATGAATATTTGATAAGAAAAAAATAAATAAAAAAGAAAACAGCGAAGGTTTTGACAAACACGCCGATAAGTCGAATTAATTCGAAAGGTCGAAAAAGTGGAACAAAGATACGGATAAGATTTTTTACACCGATACCCGAGTTAGATGTTACGTCGATGATAAGAGTAATCGATGATAAGAGTAAAGCGTCGTAATTGACGACATCGCATGAGTTCACGAAGAAAGTCGATTCGACGTTCAGGGAACGGTTGCAGGGCGGAGGGCCGTGGACTGTCGCGCAAACACATAATCGAGTCGGTGCAGGCATCGCTCGTCAGGCTGCAGCTCTCCTACATCGATATTGTGATGATACACAAGGTGGATCCGATGTGCCCAATGGAAGGTGCGTACACACGTTGCGCATAAATCATATGCGGCACGTCAGCGAATAAATCGAATCTGTTCTACAGAAGTTCTACTTTCATGTTTCAGAGATAGTACGTGCCATGAATTACGTGATAAGCAAAGGATGGGTGATGTACTGGGGCACGTCTCGTTGGACACCGGTCGAGATCATGGAGGCGTACACGAATTGTCGACAGTTTAACTGCGTCACGCCGATCGTCGAACAGGCTGAATATCATCTCTTCTACAGGGAGAAACCTGAATTATACATGCCGGAATTATATAATAAAATCGGTAAGTCTTATTCGTTTCCATACATACATGTAATGTATAAGAATAAGTAAATACATAAATAAATTCTGTTGATAGGCGTTGGACTGATGGCGTGGTCCACGGTCACCATCGGTATGGTCTCTTCGAAGCCGGATGATTACGGGGTTTCTTTTTTATCGAGATCCTCCTACAAGGTCAGCTAACTGTGTTAAAAGATATTTTTATTTGAAATTTCAAAACGAATACTTAATTGACTTAAAATCGGATTTATTTCTTCCAGAATAAATATTCGTCGTTCAGTTGGACAGAAGATGAAACGCAATCATTGTACAAAGAAGTAAGTATCTAATTCAGTACTTACTCATAATTATGAACGTTTCGATCGCATATTTATTGTTTCGAACTATTTTACCTTCCAGCAGCAGGATGGATACGGGTGGAAAGAGAAATCGACGGACGAGACCGAGACGCGGAAATATTCGGACAAATTGCGGGACGTCTGCGCGCTCGCCGAACGCCTCGGTTGCTCGTTCGGACAGTTGGCTATCGCGTGGTCTTTAAAGAATGAAAGTGTTCAGTGCCTTCTCCTCGGTGCGTCAAACATAGATCAACTATACGAGAGTCTTCAAAGTTTACAGGTAATTACAGAACACACCTTCTCCGTCGGAGATACAAACCATTCCACGTATGAAGAATTTTTGACTCAAACAATTTAACTGCTGTGATAAAAGATACATTATATTAAATTTCAGCTGATACCAAAGCTGAACGCGAACATAATGAGCGAGATCGAGAGGATCCTGGACAACAAACCGTCGCGGCCCCCGATGATCTCGACGCTGGCGCTCAGATGACAATCAATTTGCCCCCACGGAAGCGGTGGGGGCTCGTTGGAGGACGGCGGCAGCCCGAAGAGCGAGGGCGCCAACAGCCAGGATCAAGAGCAAACGAAGGAGTTGACCGGAAAGATACCGTTCTGCGAGATACAATGAAACCGTATCATAATCGCATTCGCATGAAAATTTTACGCTGGTACGGAGATCGTCGAGTTTTAAACCGAGTGCAAAAGGGTTCGACGGTCACGAACGTAGATGAAAACGCGAAACGAATCGACGACAATACTTACCGGTTACGATTACGATTTCATAAATCGCGTTGTTTTTACATCGACCCGGGCTCGACGCGTTTACGCAGCTATGCGACGTAAAGAAATACCCTGTCCGATTGTTCATTCTACCTGAGCGCCGTTAGAAACCCGCGTCTCATCGGGGGACTCTTCCTGCCTGATCCGTTCGTATCCAAAAGAAAAAATTGATACAGTTTCGAACGACAACGGTGTAACCGACGAGGATGACCGCGGGTTTTCTGCGGGTCTACCGGTCGAATCTTTGTCCACGATTCGTCGTGATCCAAGTGTTCATTCGAAGATGTAAATAGCGCGTACTTACTTAGCAACGCCTTTGTCGCGAACATAACGTTCTCTAATAGTTACTTTCTCAGCTTTGGAACCCTCTATACGTTTTATCGTTTCACTCGAATCCCGCGGCTCCGGCATGCAATAAATATTTTATTACAAATACGTATAGTATCATCGACCACAATTCTCGAGGATCGTTCCTTCTTTATAATCGAGCATCGTCGCTCTTTACCCTTTTCTCGTTACCAACAAGTAAATAACATAAATTCCACATTAACATTTAATAAAATGTTGCCGTTCTATGCCGTTCGTTATCAGAGATGGCCGGTCCGCTCGGGCCAGTTAATTAGCTACGTCCGTGCAATTATCTCAATGGATTTCGTAGCAGCTTCGATAGAGTCAATGATGACACTTGTTAATGTTTATCAATATACTTTGCACTGCGGAGATTCTTATTAAAGATTGAAGCCTCGGAATCAATACCGATCCATGAACACCTATTGCGTTATCAGCACGTACAAGTTTAAGTTTCACAACATCACAGAATCGATTGTTTGGCTGTGGGAAATCTATTTTATAAGCTACTCCGAAATCCATTGAGGCCATAGATAGAAAACGACGTAGACGGGTAGAGAATTAAGTAGATACGCATAGTAGTTGGCCACAACTACTTAGTCAGATAAGTATAATAATTAAGTAGGGAAACGCGAAAAGCACGAACGGCCGGTAAGCAACCAGCAGAGAAATTACAGAAAATTACCATGTATTATATTATCGCAAGAACGACGATACACCGTCGTGTTTGACGAGGCGTCGATACCAAAAACCAAGATATTTCGTAGCTCGCACAGATTCTCTGGCTCTACGCTTAATTTGATTCGAGTTGTCCGCGACGGTGTCCGCTATATTTCCAGCCAAAACCGTCCTTTAGCGAAACCAATCTAGCAACGAGCACCGTCTACGTGATTTTACTTTCCGAAGGGAGAGAACTCCTTCTGTATGAAATCGAGCAGCGACGATACAAGGGAACAGGGGCCTGTTAACACGTTAAGTCCAACTAACTCATGGGAAGTCACTTGTGATTGACGCTAAACCTGCAATTTTTTTAAATTATTTTAATTAATTAGTTTTAAATAATAAAGTACTTACTTCAAATATAATTTTTTTCAATCCTAGCAACAGTGAGAAGATCATAAAATGTCTGTCTTAAACACTGGGCTTAGCAGAAATGATATTTCTGTGAGAAACTGAAATGGCTCACCGAAAAGCTTAAAATAATCATCAAGGTGACAAAAGCGTGGCTTAACGTGTTAATGCCGATTGATCGAAACGATAATTAATTTTAAAAATTGCAACTGACCGATTATCTCCAGGATAATTGTTATCCATCGATGCGAGTGAATAAAATCGGTAGCTACAGAGACACACACACATATGCCGAACTCTCGTCGACGACAAGAATAAGTAAAGAGGATGATAATTGATAAAATGCGGATCGTGCGCCGATCCCTGCTACGCTTCTTGCCGATTCCGCTAATTGTTTAGCGATTTTTCACGCAGATTGCCGACTAATAAATATTTTCCACGGAACTTTTTATCGGGACGTAACTTACTACTACGTAACGTAATATACCGCGTATAATAATAATTCGGAGAAAAATAATGAAATGAAATCACGATTTACCCAGCAAGAGACATTTCGAGGGAAATCTAACAAACTGCCAAAACGTCGACCGTTTTGTCACGGACAGGGAGCCACACTGGCGCGAACGATCGTTCAAACGCTAATTACGAAACGCCTGAACTGTGTTCCGAGCGCGAACAATCCCTCGTCGTTGGGGAGGAAAATACAATAGGAAAAGGTGCCGAGGTACAGGCTCTCGTTTATTGTTCAGTTATTATCTGTGATTTAGATAGCTACTAAATCAAACTGAATGGAACTGTTTCTCTGTTGAAATATATTTTTAACACGAGTATCTTATCTTCGAGCGCGGCCGATCGTATCTTTATTGTTTCTGTTTAACGATTCAATTAATATCGCGATCAGAAATTAGATACATTTTAACACGTTAAGAGCTGGGTCAGTCATTACTGATTGACACCACATTTTTCGTCGATGCATTTTTCGTTCAACCCGTGCCAATCACCGATGACTGACGGCGCATTCAACGTGTTAATGAGAAACCTTTCGATTCGAGGAAACTGTGAGAAATAATTCTGACATTTCTGAGAAGATTGGGAAGCATATATATATTATTAATATAATTATTGTTTCTGGTCGTACCTGCTGAATCTTTTCCTTCGACGGTAAAAACGGAGACGTCGGCGTTCCATCGAACTGAAATCCAACGCTCATCGTCGGACGAACGCAACACACGGGAACTAAAAAAA
>SHCU01000491.1:59311-79229 GCA_004307685.1 Ceratina australensis | reverse complement strand
GGAGCCACATTAACGTATGCTACAATTACGCGGTTATCCTTCTCCCTTTTTGCCCGCCATTAATCTCGGGTGTAATAATCGACCGCGTTATTAAAAAGATACGTACTCTACCGTCGTCCCATTTCGCGTGCTTCAATCTTCCCGTGATGAACAATGCACTTAATCTTCATGTGATAAACCCCCTCGAATTATAAAATCCGACCTGTCCCTCGATTTTAATCTCCATACTCAAGAGAATGTTTGTTTGATACTTCAAATCTCAAATATTATCTTCGCTAAATAATTCCTATCTTTTCTATTTCGTTTCCTTATTCCTCGCTTCAGTTTCTCAATTTAATTTCGGTTGAAACTGGTCCGCAGCGAGGGGCACGTTCGAAAGAGGAACGCGTCATCCCTCAACGTCAATCTCCTGCGGCAAGGCACGCAAAACGAAGCGACGAAAACAATTTGAATGCGTCCCAGCCGCGACATTCCGTAAGTTCTTCTCCGGTTTTGTCCTCATACCTGGTTTTGTCCCAGCCAGTCCAATGATGTCTCACCTGTGCAGGCGACGTTCTCGCAGAACGTGCGAAACGAGGTAATTAAGAGAACCACGGACAGTTGTCACACGTACAGAATTTCAAACGCAGAAATCGTTGACAAAAATACAAATTTATATTTTCGTATAATAAAACGACTGTCTAAAAATGAATTTAATAAATCACTAAAGTTCGAAGCGAGAAATTAAATCAATCAGCACGTATCAAAACGGCGCGAACTCGCCACCGCGGTAGACGTCGAGCAAAAACCATAGCCGCTTGGAAGCCCATAAAGAAACAGGCGAATCGAATTCGATGATGGTCCGGGTCTCGAGACTTTTTTACCAGCCGCGCAAAACTCGAGAACGGAGAGCTGTTTAAACGTTGATGCGTTATTCCATTTTTTTCTATCGGGCAGAGGGGATGAAATAGATGGGGAGAGGAGTTGACCGTTGGCTAGGTTTGTGAATCAGGCCCGGAGAAGGGGGAGGAATTGATGAAGGAGCGCGTCTTACGCATACCGTGTAAGTGACGCGCATGAATAATTCATTCTAATAAAATAATGCAGCCCGGTCGCGGAACTCTGACCGAAAGGCAAAAACCGCGCTGAATCGTCAATCGCGTTCTACCTCGTCGCGTTCGCACCAATTTCCCCTTTTACCATCTGCTTATCCTCTTCCCCGGAGCAAACGTTGCTCACCGAATTTCGACAATTTTTGCCGACTCAAAATCAAGGAAATATTATAATAAATCGTATCATCATAAGTAGAAGTCACTGGAATTAAACGGAATATATTCTGGCTGAATTCTATCTGATTTTCGTTCTCAACGAACACGTAGATTCCAATCGATGACGCGAACAATTCCAGCCGTGACACGATTCGCTGTGGCAGTTTCTCAATACGTTCTAGATTCTAGAAGGATAGTCTGAATACTAGGTGTACTGGGAAAATCGCATTGACAAATGGAAACCTTATAGTCGGGATCGCGATATTTATTGCCGGTCAGGTTTGGAGAAATATGTTCAGAGGCTAGCATTTGAATTTATAGCTGCTCTCATTCCCCCTGCGATTAGGATTCAAGAAACGACTGGTCAATATCGTCTAATTAACACTGGAAAGACTGAAACTTGGTATACACCTCTATTGCCCAAAAGCAGTCCAAATGACTTCACTGCGAAAGAATTTTCTTATATTACTTACAGTTATAAAACAGGTTATTAATAAATATTAACAATAAAAAAAATTTCTAAGAAATTGTATCATTGAATACATCATTTTCGTTCTAATTGAAACTAAAAAGCAGTCAGAATTACTTCCTTGGGCAGTCTAGTGTTAAATTACAAATTACTTCTTGTTCTTCACAGCTACAATTTTTAAAAAAATATTGGACAATACATTTAATCGATAGATGGAAACCCCGAGGGAATACATTCCTCTAACATCTGAGCGGACCCTTTCCACAAGTTTTTCTGGCTTCTTCCGGGGCGATTGAATGAGGACCGATGTAACCGATTCCTGTTTCCAGCCCAGGAGGTCCTGTAACGTAGGGCGTCGATAAACAAGACAATTTCGCGGCGGTACGTCCCCAGGAATCCATAAATCTGACCGAACCAAGGCTCGGATCTATCGATTAGAGAGGGACTCTGGCCTGCGGTTCGCCATCTTGCAAGCGTTTGCCGCCAAACGATTGAATGTGTCCCCAAGCGGACATCCTCCGGTTTCTCGATTCTCTTCTTCAACGACGATTCCCGTCCTCTCCTCGCTTATTCCTTTTCCGTTCTCCTCCACGGTCGCGATCGCGTCGCGGGAATTGGGAGCGCCGACCGGAATCGACGACGATTCTATTTTCTCTTTGACCAGTGTAAAAATCTTTATAGCGAATCGACTCTGGGAAATGGGTTGGCTTATCCGTTTTATTTTTTCCTCCTCGGTGCCTCTTGAATACACGGGCGAATCAATTTCACGACTCACCGCCAAACGGAGTTCACGTTTATTCATTAAAAGACGCTATTAACACTATGCCGTCCGCGCGTCTAATCTAGATTTTTTCGTGTCACGCCGGTAAAACTGACTTACATATTTCCGCTCATCCTTATATTTCGGTTCTCCGAGGTTTTTGTTCACTAATCTTATTGTAATTTCTCCTGTCCCTCTATTTTCTCGAAATTGTGAGGATATACATATGTGAATAAGAGTACATCACTTTTTTATGTTACATGTTCATCTATTTATTTATTGCATGGCACTTACCCGACAATTTTCGCGTTGCACCAGCGTGAAGCCACCGGACGTCATAGTGTTAAGTATCTGCCACACATGAAACCACACGGTTATTTCTGTAAGCAGTAAAAAGAAAATCTTGTAAAAAAAAATCCCGAGAGGAATAAAAATACGGAACAGAGATGCGGCGATAAACCGTAACGATTGTTGGGGGGCGAAATAAAAAGCAGGAAGCAAAATTCGAAGGGATGTTGTTTGCACACGGCGATACTAATTAAATAACCGAGGCGAGCTCGTGGCTGTAAAAATGCTACCGAGGATCGTTTGACCTTGGAGACTGCGGAGGCAGGCAATCTCCGATTTACCGACAACAATTCTATTTTCCAGTGCCGGGATAAAAATGTTTATAGCGGATCGAGCCCCGGAAAATGGGATCCCATATACCGCCGCGCCGTTCCGGCATCGTTGAACGTTTCGCTCACCCCTAAGCTCTTGTTTTAGCACTATCGATAAAAGTAAAACTTTTACCAGCTTCGTTCCCTTTTATATCAATGCTCGACGTTAACGCATTAGACGATCGTCGATATTGAAAACCGATCTGAGGTCGAAGTGCTATTAGAAGATCCGCGCAACTCCATTATGTAACAGATCACTGTCCTATCATCCATCAAACGTATCGACGCTGGCCAGACGAAAAAGAAAATCATCCCCGGTTTCCCGTATAAAGATATATCCGTTTCCACCCTTGGTTCGAGCTTCCTACAAAAAAATAGTAGCGGCGGTAGTCGACAGGTAGTCGTCTTCCTGACGCAGAAACGTTCCTGTAAAGGATGAAATCGGCCGAGAATACCGGAATAGAGTATAATAGGGTCGGACAGTATAACATCGAAGGGGGAATCTCGGTTTCTTTACATACGGCGCTTAGCGCGTAGCTAATATAACCATCGATAATCGGCCAATAGGAACGGGTCTGGCGTCGGTATATCGTCGCGTACCCGTAGATCCCGTAGGCAGCATGACAAATAACTCTCACAATGGGCCATCGTTCTCGACCCCATGTGCAACCCCCGGTCCTCCGGTCGGTACGCGCAGCAGTTTCCAGCCCCTACCCTTCCTCCCTGTCTATCCACCCCGCCAACCATCGTGTTATACACGACCAGATCGGTTCCGGCAATTTTACATTCACGTCAACCCGGCGCTGATTTATTGGAATGTTTGCCGCTCGCTCCGCGCCGTCCTCCTTTCTCCGCGTCGCCGACTTGATCGTTTCATCCCCCGAGCTTCTTCTCTCGACGACAGTTGTTTAGAAACCGTGAATTACTCTCGATCCACAAATAATTCAGTGAACTATATCGAGTCTTGAAAAATTGATTCGTTGCCCAAAGTCGTTGACATCGCAAATAGCCTATTTCGCGAAATCTACTTGGGTATGATAGTGAGAGTAGTTTATACAATGAAATGTCTATCAGAATTTTTAATTGATTTACGAATCAGTAGGTACTAACTCGAAAATCGATTTCGATCCACGGACGAGACGGAGAAAAAACAAAAGCACCGACAGTTGTTTAGAAATCGTGAATTACTTTCGAACCACAAATAATTCAGTGAACTATATCGAGTCTTGAAAAATTGATTCGATGCCCAAAGTCATTGACATAGCAAATAGCCTATTCCGCGTGAAGCTCTGAAATCTACTTGGGTACGACGGTGAGAGTAGCTTCTACAGTGAAATGTCTATCAGAATTTTTAATTGATTTACGAATCAGTGGGTACTAACCCGAAAATCGATTTCGATTCACGAACGAGACGGAGAAAAAACAAAGGCACCGTCGAAAAAAATAGCCCCGGTGGCCTGGGAGTTTATAATGATCGAGCCCGAACGATTTCCATTTCGCCGCTCCGAATCGATTCGATCGTGTTTCCAATCGCGTGCGGCTGTTTGGTTTAAGTTCTCGCCCGGGAACCTCTATTCCTCCCTTTTGTTTGTTATTTCGCGCGTGCCGAATTAAAATTCATTCCCGGACCTCCCGCGCGTTTTACGTCCCGCTCACCCACCCGCCTTGTCACATTTTTGTCGTTTTTCCATTTTCGTCGCCTCGTTTTTCAACGCTAGCCTCGATACACCGTTGGAAAAAAAACGCGTGATAAATTGGACGAACGATTTCACGCCGGCTCGTTCTATTTTATTATTGGTTATTTTTTTTCGACGGCTTAATTTTTTATTCGCTATTATTTATTGGCCGGATCGTTCAAATTGATCAATTTTTCCTCCTGCAACGGGAATCAAGCGTAGCGGAAAAAATGTTTTATATATCATTGCAAATACTTGAAATCATTGTACTGACAGAAATGATCGATTCTTCCTATATCGTGATTATTATCGATTAATTTCGTGTTATGGTTATACATTTAACGCGTGATCAGGTTGATTTACATGAAATCCCAACGAACACCGGAGATTCCGGTGTGATTTAATTAGGCTAGCCACGCGAGTGTCCATGCAAATGGCACGAAAATGCGTGTCGAGGAGACAGTTACGGGAACGGTTGGGATCGAGTTTCATCGAGCTGAAAATTGATGGCAGTTTAGGCGAGCGGTTTTAATGAAAACGATCCCGCGTCCTGTCCTTGGCCCCATCGCCTTTCCTCATCTCGTTAACCGGCCCCCGTGTATCTTTTCACCTCGTTCAGGCCCCGCGAGCATTACACCAGATGGGATTACCGGTGTATTTATCAGCGTTTCGCCGGTGGAAGACAAGGCCGCCAATTAGCCGACGCCAATCATCGCCTTAAATCACGAGCCAGCTCTCGCGAAAGGTCACCGTGATTTAACCTGTCATTACGTCGAATTAAGTCGCCCCGGTTACCGTTTCTCCCGACTGTTTACTCGGCCTTTTTATCGTCCGCCCAGATAATTGCAAACTTTACCCCGAAATTCGCGATAATTTCCAAGTTAAACGAACGTCAGCAGAATGCTCGGTAATCATTCGTGTTGTTGGACAACTCTCGAAAAATTTATAATCTTGCGAGTACACTTAGAGATGGAAACTACGATTATGCGAATTGTATGATGATCGGATATCGAGAGTGTCACGTTTGCGTAACAGACTGAGGAAAGGATGAATGCTGCATGGCCCGGGTTGTATGGGGAATTTTAACAAGACAGGCCCCGCGTCGCCGTGGGCTAGGAGGAATCCCCTAACGAGAGAGGGCACTTCTCCCCTCAAAAATAATGAAGTCTTCAAGTCCGCGTTCCCACAGTCTCCCCGAGGGTGCAACGATGCGCTTTTATATGCAACTGCCGTCAAACGATCTCAAAATTGTACTTCTTGGCACCCAGTTGAAGAATTCAAAGATTCGTTTCATTTTTTCATCGCATTATTTATTATCTTCAATTTAAGTAGTAGGAATTGAAAATTTCATTCGTGTAATATTCATTCTACAAGGTAATATAATGCAGCGGAACTTGTTTATTCCTCGTGACGAATGTTGGGGCGACATTAACTGCGAACGATCTAACCACCCGGGCCACCATTTGTCGGCCGGTAATGCGTGCGATCGATTAATTAAATCCGGCCAACCGGTGACCGTATCGCGCCTGGAATCATCCCCTAAACGCCGGGCCAATCAGAGCTAGAGATCGCCGAGGGGGTTAACCACCCTTGCCGCGAGAAAAAGAGTCATTAACGTCCGGGCTGAAACGATCATCTTTAATGCTTCATCCCTTATCGCTGTACCAAGAAATGAAAAATAAATATCATTATTATCACTGCCATCGCAGCATTTAAATTCTCCTTATCAATACTACAATAAAAATATATTTAGAAAAGGACTTCTCTATTAACCCTTTACACTCGAGACGCGCCTCACAGTAGCCATACGTTTTACAAAATGAAATATATATCATTGATTAAATTAAATTTGATCACTATAAAATGTACGCATGTATTGATATAAAATAATTGTAGACAAAAATTGATCGACAAATTCATATAATAATTATATAATATAAAATAATTGTTAATTCATAGATATTTATTTGGCGAATGAATCCTCGAGTGCAAAGGGTTAATATTAAACCCACATGGATTCAGTAGTTACTGTGGTCACCGTAAAGAAAATCCTTAACTCGTGTTAACCCCGTTAACACTACTTAAAGTAAGAAACGGTGACGTCGTTCCAGCAGTCAAAAGGAAATTCGCTGTACAAAGAGTTAAATTGCAAGGAAGCGTGGAAAAAGCGTTTGATCGTTGGGGCGCGGGGTAACCATCCCGGGAAACGGTTCCCAGCATCCGGGAGGAGGAACCGGGAGGAGGAGCGGGAGGTTTCATAAGTTATCGATTGAAAGGGAGCCGAGAGAGGGTGTCAGTCGCCATGGCTACCGAACCTGCGCCCTGCGACTTGGACGTTTACCTTAATGCCCGGGAATTACGGGACGTGATTTTCACCCCGGAGCCCCCGTCGCACCCCGCCCTTCCCCCTTCGTCGAGGACGCTTTAGGCGATAATGTAATTTTATCTACACCCCCTGCACCGTACCGCAACTACCCCTCGCGCTCCAGACGATCTCTCAGCGCCTCGGCCACATTTCCCTCGTTCTCGTTCCCCGGCACGATACCCCGGCCTCTGCCCCTCCGGCCCCTACGCGGTTTTAGCGTGACGATCCCGGAGACGTTTTCCCCGGCAAACAACGTTAGTTCATTGACCGGCGAGGAATTAATTGGATTCCCGGGAAATTAATTGCTGCAAAAGCCACCCCCGGCTGGAAATTAGAGCCGCTAACGCCCGCGAAGCTTTCGCCGGTTAAAACGAGGAAAAAGTGTCGTCCGAATTGAGAACCGAGGGACGAGGGAGGCCAGCGTTCTTGTTATCTACTATATTCTTTGTACGTATTGAATTTTTATTCTAGGCCGTATCCTTATTATTTTATAGATTGAACGATGCAACTTGATCTCGTAATAAACGCGTAAAAACGAGGAAAAAGTGTCGTCCGAATTGAGAACCAAGGGATGAGAGAGGCCAGCACTTTAGCTACCTGCTATATTCTTTGCACGTATTCCTGAATTTTTATTCTGGACGTATCCTTATTGTTTTATAGATTGAACGATGCAATTTAGTTTCGTAATAAAGAGATTATGCATTGAGAGGAAACGTGCGATCTTGTATGACGTTTGACGGTTGTCACGAATTCAGGGTTGTCCCTGGCCACGCCAATGAAGCAGGGAGAACCACCCCCACGGGGGCTGTGCCAACACGGGTCTGCATTAGCTAACTGCACCCTGATTCGTCGCCGGATCGATCCGAAAAACGGAGGAAACTTAACGCGAATTACGTCACCGGTAGGGTAGCTAATTCTGGAGAAAACAGACCGGAAATAGTAACAAGAAAGTGTATTGCTTCTGTAAGAAAGAAACGAGACCATGAAAATCGTTTTAATAACCATAAAGTACTGCATTCTTTTCTCTGCATTTTTTAGATATTTTAATAAATATGAGATTATCGAAAATTTGTGGTAACTGACTTTGAATTACTGCGAGAGTAAAATATCATTGGAAAATTAGTTGCGAATTACGGTTCGTCGATTCTCAGGAAGGAAAGAGCAATCTTGTAGGAAGGGGTGGTTTAAATTGCGACCATTTGTATTCTCCGGAGGAATCCACCCCCGATGGCTGTTCGAAAAGGCGGAGTCTCGACTCCTCGAGAGGGAGAGTGATACCGTTACCATGGAGTTATGTAAATCGTCGGATTATGCGTCCCTGCAAATTGGAAATCGGCTATGGAAGCGGATGCCACGGTATAAGGATCTTCCTCAATTTCATTGAAAATAAGTTCTAAATGCATCTAGCTGTACGTATTTCATAAGATGAGATAGTTGGCTCGGCTGGTGTACATTTTTAAGAGGGTGCCGCGCCAACCCCTTCTGGAACGAGGCGAAAGGGATCAGCGGCGTAAACGAGGAGCGTGAAACAGGCGCAGAATCGTGCCACGGGTCGCGTTACACGCATTAGCTAAACGGCAGCTCTGATTGGCTCAGTTCTACGAACCGACGCTTTCATCAGCCCTCTAAGGTTAAACGCTTAGGGTAGCACCAAGATCAGAAATGATCTCTTTACTCGCGTGGGTGAGTTGGTTAGGGATGAAAACGTCTCCTGCTAGCTGATTTTTAATTAATGCTACTGCTTAGGGTTAAACGAGAATATTGAACACTTTTGGGCTCGTTTCCCTGACTGCATTGCAATTAGATATACGCGAAGCGATTCTATCAATTTCGACTAAATTCACGTCGATTGATCTCGTCGATACACCGAACCGAGTTAAACATGGACAATCCGAGACCTCCGCAATTTAAAAAATCGTGGTTCTTCTGGCCGACTGAAGCAGCGAGCGAAGCAGTAACTCTCGATGATATATTAGTTTACCTAGGCAAGTGAAATCAGATACCTTTTGTAGAATTTCGAGTCTAAGTACCTATCGGACGATCCGTGTAACATCACCGCCTCGTAGTTTCGTTCTAACTATCTAATCTATCCTCGTAACGTCGATAGGTGAATTCGGCTTGTATCAGAAATACCTTTTCTGTATGCTATTCTTTTTCTGCCTGTTCCTGACCTTCGTCTACTTCTCGCAAATGTTTCTCGTCGTGTTACCAATGGAGTATTGGTGCAAGATACCGGAAACCAAGGGTTTCACAGCGGAGCAATTGAGAGACTACATGATACCCAGCTCGGAATTCGTGCACGAGGGTGATCATCACTTGCCCTACTCTCGATGTTGGATCTACGACGTGCCGGTCGAAGAGGCGATTAAAACGACCGGACCTGACCCGAGTTGGGCGGTGAAAAAATGCAACGAATGGGAATTCAAATATACCCCTGAGGACGTGCCTTACGAGTCCATCGCAGCCGAACAAAAATGGGTACGAAAATTATTTCTATAAACTCATAAACAGTGTCTCTGGTAAAAATGAAAATATCAAAGTATATAAAAAAATGAATTATGTGCGGATGAAAAAATCTGCTCGCAGGTTTGCGACGCGGCGTACAAAGTGACGTTCGCGCAGAGTATCTTTTTCGGCGGTGCCATCCTAGGAGGTTTACTGTTCGGCTGGATGGCCGATAAATACGGAAGGGTTCCGGTCCTGGTAGGAACGAACATGTTGGGTTTTATCGGCGGCGTCAGCACCATGTACGTCAGCGAATTCTGGCACTTCTGCGCGTGCAGATTCGTCGTCGGCCTCGCGTACGACAACACCTTCACCATCGCGTACATACTGGTCCTCGAGTACGTAGGGCCGCAGTGGCGGACATTCGCCGCGAACATGTCCTACGGTCTGTTCTACACGATGAGCGCGATGAGCCTGCCCTGGATAGCTTACACGATCGCGGATTGGAAACTCTTCGCGTTGGTCACATCCGTCCCGTTGAGCTCTGCGATATTCGCGCCGATACTTCTACCCGAGAGCGTCAGGTACCCCGCGCGTCGAGGAACCTCGATGAGAAACAGAAGGCTAAAAACCGATCGCATCGAATAGGTGGCTAATTGGAAAGGGGAAGATCGACAGGGCGATGCGTATTATTTGGAGGATCGAGAAAATAAATCGCGCAGTGATACCGCCGGACGTGTACGACGAGTTCACGGAAGACTGCCAGAAAACTGCGGAAGAATTGTCTGCCGAGTCTCACAGTATTGCCGATCTTTTTAAGACCAGACGCTTAAGGTGATTTACAACGAATAATCCACGAATTATTTCAAATGGTATCAAACGTTAGAATCGTTAGCTATTATCACTGCAATTTACAAGTTAATTATATAGGCATATCATACGAGTATAAAATAACTATTATACTATCTAGACTGTAGAATATTTTTGATGTACAGCTTCCTGCTTATGCAACTGCCTAATTCACAGGTTAATTATATAGATATATCATACGAGTATAAAATAACTATCTAGACTCTAGAATATTTTTGATATGCAGCTACCTAATTTACAAGTTAATTACTTAGATATATCATACGAGTATAAAATAACTATTTACTATACTATCTAGACTCTAGAATATTTTTGATATGCAGCTTCCTACCTAAGAAAAAATTGAAACAATACTTTATAATATTAACATATCAGAGGAGGAAATATGGTTATTAAATAATCATGATTGAATTGAGATTCACGTGGTTTCGGGTGATGGGATAACCCAAGAATATTGAAACGACAGTGTTCAACTATTATCATTTACAGAATGGGTTTACATGCTCCACAGGCGGACCACTCTGCTGCTGATAGCGGTCTGGGGTGTGATACAGATGGCGTACGACGGTCACATAAGATGCCTGGACAGCCTCGGGATGGACGTGTTCATCACGTTCACGTTGGCGTCCGCGACCGAGCTACCCTCCGAGATACTGATCACCTACACCCTGGACGTGATCGGGCGCAGGTGGCTGCTGTTCGCCTCGGTGACGCTCTCCGGGCTGTTGAGCCTGGGCGCGGCCAGCTTCCCGGTGGGCATCGGCTACACCTCGTGCGCGATATGCAGCCGCTTCTTCATAAACGTCGCGTCGAACATCGCGATGCAGTTCGCCGCCGAACTGCTGCCGACGGTCGTACGCGGCGAGGGCGTGGCGTTCATACACGTCATAGGATACGTTACCTCGCTGTTCAGCCCCTACATCGCGTTCTCCAGCACGATCATGTATAATCTGCCTATGATCATCCTCGGTACCTCCAGCATCATTGCAGGGTTACTGTCCCTATTTCTCCCAGAAACGCTGATGGAACAACTGCCCCAAACGTTGATGGTACGTCGCGATGCTAAGTAATATTAGGACCTTGAATACGTTCTCGCTGTTTTGGTACAAAATTTCTCTCGGCTTCAACTCACACGGCACCCAATTTCCTTGTTTCTGGATTCAACGTTTTGAAACTGTTAATTCATCTACTTGTAATGTTTTTTCAAGTTCTGTTAGCGTCTGACGTCGGTCTTGATCGAGTAATTCCTCTGATTCTTTGTCTTCAAATTTTTTTGCTGCGCCAGAACGTTCCTTATCTTCAAGATCAAAATCATTATTTTCGAAGCGTCGAAACCAGTCTCTATATATCGTATTCGACGGAGCATTGTCACCGTAGATCTCAACAAAAATTCTATGTGCTTCAGCTGCAGCGCAAACTACATACAACTATAAAATACTATAAAATACAAAGTGGCGCAATAAAATTCCCCGCAAATACACTTTAATTGGCACAAAAATGGACATTTTCAGATCTAATAAATAATTCCTTTTTTCAGACCAAAGTGAACTACCATACACTGAAATTTAAGGTTCGATACAGAGAACTTATTCAAGGTTCTAATATAAAACTTGAATAACCCTCGAATTTCTATCGTGTTTGAATTTCACATTGTAAATTTCTAATCGCCTGAGAAATATTGTGCTTAAGGACGGCGAGCTGTTCGGGATCGATCAGACATTTTGGGAGACGCCTCTGACGAGGAAGAAGCCACCTGAACCGAAAGTGCATCACTTGCACGCGAAACGCGCGGTATCCCGACCAGGCATGTTACGCAGTAGCATGATTTCCGGTCGCAGGGGTATCGAGAGGCGACACACCATGATGAAGCGAAGGGCCACCCAGATGCCAGGTTCCCCGGGTTATCGCCGTGTGTAAAAATCAATAGGGAAGAAACCCGAGGAGTACAGTGTGAAGATTCATTTAGGATATTAATGTATTCATTTCTGTAAACAATGTAGGGGGATAATCTTGTACAAAGTCTTGTTTCTTAACTTGCTTCCAAACTGGATGAATGATTATAAAAAATAATTCGAAAACCAGGATGTTTAATTTAAATATGTAAATTGCTTTAAATTTTTCGTGAAAATATTCTGAGAGGAGAATAATTAATTTCTCGCTGGCACGTAAGGAGAAGCGAGTTTCGTCGGTGATTAATAACAATTAAACGGAACAGGGGTCCGGTGTTGGACAGACGTTTAGTTAATTGCCGAAATTAGCGACAACACGTGGGCCCGTTTAGCGGCGACGCGTACCCGACACGGTGCTCGGGTTACGTTTTCCCTTTTCTTTGAAAACGTATAAATCCACCGGCAGCCAGGCTTTTCTTCTTGTTTCAAAGTGGCTGCCTCGCAGTGGGTGGCTGGCTAAGAAAAGAACAGTGAAAAAGCGACAAGAGGCGAACACGATATCGTTACGTTGCGGATTTCGGCATCCCGCCCGGACCCTACGATTTGTCATTTGCTTCAGAATTCGACTTGCAATTAATCAGAATCATCTAAACGATTTACAAATGAATTCGCTTCATTTGTTATTCTTTAGTCTCGAACAAAAACATTTTTTCTTGTCAAATTTTTGCTGTCAAACGAACATCAGTGATACCCGAATTACATGCCAAAAATTTCTATTAGGACCTTGAATAAGTTCTCGATGTTTTTTCAAAAATCGTAGTAGCGGTACTCCATGCAGGGAATTTCGAATGATTTCGAACGCACATTCAAGAAATAACTGTAGCTACTTTAAGGTTAGATACAGTCATTTCGTGCACTTTAGTAGCGGTAGTGCACTTTAGTCTAACAAAAGTAATCATTTATTAGATCTGAAAATAAAGCGTATTTGCGAGGAATTTTATTGCGCTATTTTATATAAAAGAACTCTGCAGCTGAAGCACATAGAATGCAATGCTCTGTCGAATACGACACGTAGAGACTGGTTTCGACGCTTCGAAAATAATGATATTGATCTTGAGGATAAGGAACGTTCTGGCGCAGCAAAAAAATTTGAAGACAAAGAATCAGAGGAATTACTCGATCAAGACCGACGTCAGACGCTAGCAGAACTTGAAAAAACATTACAAGTAGATGAATTAACAGTTTCAAAACGTTGAATCCAGAAACAAGGAAATTGGGTGCCGTGTGAGTTGAAGCCGAGAGAAATTTTGTAGAAAAACAGCGAGAACTTATTCAAGGTCCTAATATTATCAGTCGCAGTCCTTGCATCAACCATCGAAGGAATAATCCCAGGGTTTCCGTGTTTCAAGTGAGAACGGCGGCGCGTTGACAGCGGGAACGAGCCCGCGCTCGTAAATGCGAGATTGCCTGGCCGCTTTACGAGGTTTCTATCGCGTTTTCGGGATTATTTGAGAAAATGGAATCCTTTGTGAAACGATGCTCGGCTTCGTCTGGAAAGAATTCGACGGGGGAAGGGCGAGGTCGTCGCGAGGTGGAAAGCGTGAAATGCAAACCAGCTGGAAAATCGTAAAAGCCGAGGACGAATGTAACGTAATCGGAGGGGCCGACGCCGCCGCCGGCTGCTGGTGGAACATGGGCGATGGGCGTACCGTATGTAGGGGGATGAAGCGGGGATGAGAACGCGGCGTGTATGGCGACCGGTTTTTATTGCGACCTCGGAAACGAAAGTTCTTGTGAAAAAAAAAAGGGAAAATGGATCGTGGCAGTAAAAGCCTCAACCGGTAGTTTTCCGCTTATCGACTCACGAAGCTTTCTTCGACATTGAACGAGTTTCGACGCTAATGACCCGTGCGCGAGGAAAGTTAAATTATGGGATGGCACGAGGCGTTTTCCTTTCGTTTGGTTACATTGAAACTACTTTGAAGTTTTTTTCTTTATGGGCTGCCGCTTTGTACTTGCCGCCGGGAAGAAGATCGTAAAACGAAATTGTATTCAGGTTCCAGTAAAATGCGATCATATTTGTACTTTCAATACTACCTGCGTACGGGTGGTAAGTAGATGAGACGACAGTTTGATTTTAATCATTATTCCTATATTTCTATGTTTTTAACCGTTCTAATTTTTCAGGGATTTTAGTCGGTCTTAAAATTTGCACGAAGGCAGCACCGATCAAGGGATCGTAAAAGGTGAACATTTCGCGGGAGCCGACCTGATCGACGCTTCTCATCCCATGGCTATCCGAGCATACCGGAAACCGTCACAATTTTGGCGAACGATGTAAGCAGTAAACCTCGCGCTGTGAATTGTAGCCGTAATTTCAGCCTACCCGTTTTCCCGTGATCCTGCCACTTTCCGCGTTCGATCCGAAGAACAGGAAAGAGAAGAATCCTGCGCCGAAGAAAGAGGAGAGTAACATCCCGTAGGAAACGGGCCTGGTACGCGGCGGAAATTGCGAAAAATCTTTGCCGGGGCAGTTTCGTCCCACGGAATGACCGCGGCTAAACAAACAGTAGTCGCCGGCCAGCAATCACGTACGAACCTGAGGATCGTTCCGAGGGGGCTGAATGCTTCAAGGTTTATTCTGAGAGGAGAATAATTAATTTCTCGCTGGCACGTAAGGAGAAGCGAGTTTCGTCGGTGATTAATAACAATTAAACGGAACAGGGGTCCGGTGTTGGACAGACGTTTAGTTAATTGCCGAAATTAGCGACAACACGTGGGCCCGTTTAGCGGCGACGCGTACCCGACACGGTGCTCGGGTTACGTTTTCCCTTTTCTTTGAAAACGTATAAATCCACCGGCAGCCAGGCTTTTCTTCTTGTTTCAAAGTGGCTGCCTCGCAGTGGGTGGCTGGCTAAGAAAAGAACAGTGAAAAAGCGACAAGAGGCGAACACGATATCGTTACGTTGCGGATTTCGGCATCCCGCCCGGACCCTACGATTTGTCATTTGCTTCAGAATTCGACTTGCAATTAATCAGAATCATCTAAACGATTTACAAATGAATTCGCTTCATTTGTTATTCTTTAGTCTCGAACAAAAACATTTTTTCTTGTCAAATTTTTGCTGTCAAACGAACATCAGTGATACCCGAATTACATGCCAAAAATTTCTATTAGGACCTTGAATAAGTTCTCGATGTTTTTTCAAAAATCGTAGTAGCGGTACTCCATGCAGGGAATTTCGAATGATTTCGAACGCACATTCAAGAAATAACTGTATCTACTTTAAGGTTAGATACAGTCATTTCGTGCACTTTAGTAGCGGTAGTGCACTTTAGTCTAACAAAAGTAATCATTTATTAGATCTGAAAATAAAGCGTATTTGCGAGGAATTTTATTGCGCTATTTTATATAAAAGAACTCTGCAGCTGAAGCACATAGAATTCAATGCTCTGTCGAATACGACACGTAGAGACTGGTTTCGACGCTTCGAAAATAATGATATTGATCTTGAGGATAAGGAACGTTCTGGCGCAGCAAAAAAATTTGAAGACAAAGAATCAGAGGAATTACTCGATCAAGACCGACGTCAGACGCTAGCAGAACTTGAAAAAACATTACAAGTAGATGAATTAACAGTTTCAAAACGTTGAATCCAGAAACAAGGAAATTGGGTGCCGTGTGAGTTGAAGCCGAGAGAAATTTTGTAGAAAAACAGCGAGAACTTATTCAAGGTCCTAATATTATCAGTCGCAGTCCTTGCATCAACCATCGAAGGAATAATCCCAGGGTTTCCGTGTTTCAAGTGAGAACGGCGGCGCGTTGACAGCGGGAACGAGCCCGCGCTCGTAAATGCGAGATTGCCTGGCCGCTTTACGAGGTTTCTATCGCGTTTTCGGGATTATTTGAGAAAATGGAATCCTTTGTGAAACGATGCTCGGCTTCGTCTGGAAAGAATTCGACGGGGGAAGGGCGAGGTCGTCGCGAGGTGGAAAGCGTGAAATGCAAACCAGCTGGAAAATCGTAAAAGCCGAGGACGAATGTAACGTAATCGGAGGGGCCGACGCCGCCGCCGGCTGCTGGTGGAACATGGGCGATGGGCGTACCGTATGTAGGGGGATGAAACGGGGATGAGAACGCGGCGTGTATGGCGACCGGTTTTTATTGCGACCTCGGAAACGAAAGTTCTTGTGAAAAAAAAAAGGGAAAATGGATCGTGGCAGTAAAAGCCTCAACCGGTAGTTTTCCGCTTATCGACTCACGAAGCTTTCTTCGACATTGAACGAGTTTCGACGCTAATGACCCGTGCGCGAGGAAAGTTAAATTATGGGGTGGCACGAGGCGTTTTCCTTTCGTTTGGTTACATTGAAACTACTTTGAAGTTTTTTTCTTTATGGGCTGCCGCTTTGTACTTGCCGCCGGGAAGAAGATCGTAAAACGAAATTGTATTCAGGTTCCAGTAAAATGCGATCATATTTGTACTTTCAATACTACCTGCGTACGGGTGGTAAGTAGATGAGACGACAGTTTGATTTTAATCATTATTCCTATATTTCTATGTTTTTAACCGTTCTAATTTTTCAGGGATTTTAGTCGGTCTTAAAATTTGCACGAAGGCAGCACCGATCAAGGGATCGTAAAAGGTGAACATTTCGCGGGAGCCGACCTGATCGACGCTTCTCATCCCATGGCTATCCGAGCATACCGGAAACCGTCACAATTTTGGCGAACGATGTAAGCAGTAAACCTCGCGCTGTGAATTGTAGCCGTAATTTCAGCCTACCCGTTTTCCCGTGATCCTGCCACTTTCCGCGTTCGATCCGAAGAACAGGAAAGAGAAGAATCCTGCGCCGAAGAAAGAGGAGAGTAACATCCCGTAGGAAACGGGCCTGGTACGCGGCGGAAATTGCGAAAAATCTTTGCCGGGGCAGTTTCGTCCCACGGAATGACCGCGGCTAAACAAACAGTAGTCGCCGGCCAGCAATCACGTACGAACCTGAGGATCGTTCCGAGGGGGCTGAATGCTTCAAGGTTTTACACAAACAGGAACGCCTCTTACGTTTGCAATTATTTCAATAACCACTGTTTCATATCCATATTTCCATTAATACAGCAAAAGCATTCTGTATTTTATGTTATTTCTTATCACACGATTTTATTATCACAACGAAAGACTGATCTTTAATACTAGTCCAAAGGCACCTTTCGAATTTTAACTTATTCATTAAGTTTAATCATTTCTCCACAATTAATTTTTTGGCTTTTCTTATAACAGTTGTTAACCCTTTGACTGCGGCGCGCTCTTGGACGAATCCATCTATATGGACGGCGCGTTTTTCGCTTGTTCTGCTGAATCAATGGCAAACAAATTAAAAATACCAATTTCTTTTATTTATATTAAGTAAGGCTTTTAGAATATATTAATGGATTTGTGAGGGCGTACATATGCGCCTTTCGTATATATTGATGGACTTATGAGGGCGTATGTATACTTTAGCAGTATGCCTTTAGCAGTCAAAGGGTTAAATTAATTCAGTCATCTCATTTTCCTCCAGCTGATCCTGGATTTAAAAATGTGCATATGGTTCGAAATAGCGTTAAAGCTCGTTAAGATTTTTAAAAGATTCACAGTTATTAATCTCCTTGCATTAATCTTGCATAAATCTTTCGTGCCTTGGTTAAATAATTGAAAACTTGTACGTACGACGTCTCAGATGAAAGAGAGGGAAACGGCTCGCTCGGCGAAGGTGAAAATTGCCGGTTTGCCGCGACGGGAAGGGGTTCTCGGGATGTTAGCCATACTCGCAGAGGCCTGGACCCCTCGGCGGCGTTTCTCCGGTTTTATCGGCGCAAATTGGCCGGAAACTCGCCGCGCTGGTTCGCGCACGTGTGTCCGTCCTTTCTTTGTGAGCAGAAGTACGAGTCATCTTTTCACCCCGCGAAGATTGTTTGTTTGCACAGGACTGCGGAATACGGTGGTTCCAGATCGAACAAGCGGAGTCAGAAGGTCTACTGATTGCCGAGCAGTCGTTGAAGAGAATAAGCTTGAAGATTGGAAAATCGCCGGGTAGAAGACAGTGTTACAGAAGTCTCGGAGTTCGCTCGTTTCTGCGTTACTCACGGATGAATTTCAACGAAAATTCGACGGAATGAATCACTCGTGTCGACGGACGTAACACCGACAAATAATATACGATATATCCTTGAGATCTGTAACAGGAAAATTGGTTTCGTATTAACAAACCCGAATTCGTTCCGTCGGTCACTTAACGAACTACATTCATTAAACGCAGAATACACGCGCGTTAGCTCGGCAATCTCTATTTTTAGAGCGGCACAATTACCTACCTACAACCGCGTTTTATCAGTACTGCGACGGAGCCGGTGAGCTCGCGCGCGTTGTTTCATTATTTGGTTCAAGGAATTCAATTTCTGCTCCATTATCCTCGGCCCCGGTCGGGGCTCAATTTGAAAACGATAAGCAGCGTAAAGAGCTCGAATTATAAAAGGAGTCGCGCAGCGATAGCCAGCCGCGGCGTCGTACCCCGGCCGTTTCTACGAGCGATTTATGCGTGCGCATAAAAGTCCGACAATGCCCGGGTTCCCATTTAAAATCGATGCCCGTGTCCGGAGCCCGGGGTTTACGGCCGAGCCGTAAACATTAATTAAAATAAGAGAAACCGATGGCGTTGTTAATTCCTACGGATCATAATGTGGGTCGTGCCGATACTTCACGTACCACGATAATTCCGTCCGCGTACGCTTGTGTGTTATACCCGATCGCATTCCCGCCGATTCCAACGAAAACTTCGCTTCTCGATCTCGCGATTAGAATTTCCTTATTAACACTAGATTGCCCAAGGAAGTCACCTCGGCTGACTTTTAGTTTGAATTAGACAAAAAATTATGTATATAACGGTACAATTTCTTAGAAATTTTTTTTATTTTTAACACATTGTAGTCGGGACACGTAAAATTACGTTTTATAGCAAATGGTGCATAGAGGACGGATCACGTAGTAATACGTTTTTTATGGACTGGTGGCAGAACGCAGGAAACGTAGCTAATACGAGTTACTACATGTATGTACGTTCGTTATGCCGCTTATTTATACGTAGTACCACGCAGGTGAGAAAATAAATTTCGTAAAAGAATTCAAAGTAGTTTTCAATTTATAGTGACTTTACGTGACAAAATTCGCGAGGATTTTTTAAAGAATCGTCCGCTCCATCCATAACGCTCCCGACAACAATGTGTTAATATTTACTAATAAGAAAATATTAAAAATTGATTTTAAATAAATTTCATTAGTCATTCTTTCCCAATGAAGTCACCTCGACTGCTTTTGGGCAATATAAGTTTATACTAAGTTTCAGTCTTTCTAATGTTCATTATCAGGGTTACGCGAATAACTCGATTTTCCGATTTAATATTAGATTTATGGAAACGCTTTTACGCGGCTGTCCCTACGCATTGTCCAAGGGGCGACAAGAATAACAACGGTTATACGAGGGAAGAGAGAGAGAGAGAGAGAGAG
>SHCU01000491.1:16604-31905 GCA_004307685.1 Ceratina australensis | reverse complement strand
ACATCAAGTACCGTTATCGATGCTCACTTTCCCTTACTTTTCTATTACACATCGGTCAATAGGCTTTCAAAATTGAAGGATGAAATCGAGCTTCCATGCCGATGTAATCCGGAATCTCGAACGAATCACGGATCTCAATTTCATTTCGGCGTGCAGTTATCGTTGCAGATGGCTATAGTTCCGATTTTTCCCCAAAACGGATTAGAGGACGATGCACCGGATTAGCATCGTTCGGTCCGCGAATCGTTCCGCAGCGCGGATGAAAACAGTCTTTGGTCAGCTCGGGTGTATTTTTTCCTTCTTTTTTCTTTTTTTAAATTTCTCCGACCGTCAGTCGTCCGATTAATTTAATTTCCACGGTGCGGCGTGGGAAACATTGCCTGGGTATCAGCAACCATCGTTTTTTCCTGCCTCACGCGTCGCCCGTTCGGGCTGGGGACGCGTTCGGTGGATCGTTGTATTCACGAGAGGCTCGTCTCTTTTATTCGTCTCTTGGTCTCTCGCGACGATCCGATTTTCGCACGAATGTTTGAGGATTGAGAGATATTGTCCTGTCGAGGAGACGAGTACACATATTGGCAAAGTTCTGGCACCGGAGCTTCGTTATTTTTGAAACACTGCAAGAGGAACCTAAACTTACACTAATTTCCAAAATCAAAGTGCTAATTGAAAATCTTGCTGTAATCCATCTTTAGCTAAATTCCTACGGCAGTTTGCACATAATGAACTTCATCTCGAAGATTAAATTACTAATTGATCGAAGAGCCGTGTGTCTCGGTCCAACTAGGGGTTAATGGAAAATCCATGACACCGGTGATCCCCTGGGTCAATCAGGGCGTTCAATCGAAGGGATTCTGTCCACGACGAAACGCGTAGCTGTTTCATGAACGTGTCCGTCGGTCCATCTCCCTCTATCCCCGTCTCTCTTTCTCCGGCACTCGACCGGATCGCTTGTCAGATCAGCCGGCCGTTAATTATTGACACGGTATCCTCGCGTGTAGCGAGAGAGAAGAGAGAGAGAGTGAGAGTCCAGAGGCGATCGGCTTGTCTCCAAGTCTTGTGTAACCGTGCAAAACGCGTCAAGCGGAAACGAGAGCTGTGGAAAACGATCGAGGATTAGCGTAGACGGTTGGCTCGCTAATATGCCCGTTGAGCGTGGATAATTAGTCAAAGCTCTTATTAGTCGCTGATTAAATTTACTTCCCGTCGAACAAACGATTCTCTTTCGGAGACGTACGGATTTTTATCTGAAGCTGTTTTAGAAAATAGTATACGTTTTATTATTAGCTACTCGAAGTAAAAGTAATTTATTAAATTCATTTTTATATTAAAGTTTCTTCGATCTTAATTTGTTTTCGGTAGATTATTATTTTTAGTTAGTCAAATTTAATTTGGTAATGGTAGGCCGGTAGATTTTTTAGACAGCTTCCATTCGCGAAGCACGTTGAGAGAAGTGTCTCATATTCTACGGCTGAGCTTAATAATTCTGATCCCAGCGAAAGTCCTGCACACCATTTCTCCCCCGTGTTTCGTGTCTTATAAACTCCACTCGAGAAAATAAGGCAGCACTCGGTTCAATCTTCAACATGAAACAAAGGGGACGCTCTGCGAGAAAGTATATGGGCACACGGTTCGCATACAAGTTAAGAGAATACAGTAAATATATTTTGGCCTATTTATGAATGACAGAAGTTTCAGCAAGGATTAATAAAAGTATAAGTTCTCTCTCTTCTCCATGGTTTCAAATATCCTTCAACGTAGTAATTTTTATTAGCTCACTCCTTCTGGCCCATGTTTTGTTCCTTACAAAAGAAATTCTTACTTTCTGCTTGTTTACGATTTCGTTGCCGAAAGTCCGCCTGGAAATACAAGAACTTTCCTTGACACTTTGTCTTACAGTCCAAACAAATAAAATAATGTGAAATAGTCCCGGGTTATAAATACATTGAAACTGATTTTCAATCATACAAAATTAGTAGAATGACAAAGAAAGTGGGTGAATCTCTTTTTTATTCTGTCGTAGCTGTTGGAGGAGCAGAAGAGATTTGAGGACGAGGTCCGACGACAGCTGAAGTTGCAAGAGCAGGTGCATACTGACCATCTTCAGGAAGCGATCGCGTTGAAGGAGCAGGAGGTGAAGAGGACCATGAATCGCGCGTTGAGCGAGCAGGCGGAACAATTTTCCACGCAGCACAAGACCAGCCTCGCGGCCATCGTCGGCAGGTTACGTGGTCTCGAAGCTGCGCTCAAGGGTGAGTCTTTTGTCCGCCTCTCTTCTAATATTAACACATTCCTCGGTTACCTACATGGTATGTTCCACTTTAATTTATGCGAGCCCGAACAATTTATTACCGTTGTGTATGTTCTATTATCCGTATGAAATAATGTTTTATTATCCGTACGAAATAATTCAAAGAGGATTTGTGATATCTGTGGGCCAACCTGTGTTGAATTGATGACATTTTTATTGCTATAAAATTAGAATTTCAAATGAGTCGGTTTTCAGTTCATGGTAAAATCATTTTCAAACTAAATTCACGCCTTAATAAGATTCTCGTGTAAAATTCCCAGCTATTCTTTAAAATAACATTACGTTTTAAAATCGCAGGTATAACAATTTATCACATTCATATACGGAGGTCGTTTAAAAAATGGAATACAATCCCGTGCATAAGCCTCGCGTTAAATTAGAGTGATTTCTCAAAATCTAAGATTTGTATTATTGTAAATCTGCAGATTTAAATCGACGAAGATGAAAGTCACGATTTCTTTAGAATTCCTTGGAATGAAATCGAGTCCAGTTAGGGATTCCTTTGAGAGGCATTAGCACTCGTCGCGTAACCTCAATTCGGGATTGTAATTTCCCTTCCATTTTCTCGTGAAGGCGACGCGAGAAGTCTCCATACGATATCCCTACGCGTCTCTGGCGAGTAAACGTCCGCCAAGAGGTAGCTTCAGCTCCCTTTGTCCCGTGGAAACGGAACACGGCAGCCTAATGGCCGCCTTTGTCGCGTTCTCCATTATTTCGTCGCTTAATTACACGGGGAAAAAGGCATTGGCTTTAAGTATCGCGCCGGCCGAGGCGTTGCGTTCTCCCCTGGGCAGGTCCTCCGATCCTGTACTTGACCGTGCCCGCCTCGCTTTGTGCTCCTGCTCGAAGGAGGCGGAAGTTAGATCGGATTAAGCCGAGTTTACCGAAGGCTACAGCCGGGATTCGATCCCACGGGAGAGTCGCGAGCCTGAGAAATTAAGACCCGGTTCCCGGGACGATTCGCGATTGAATTTTCCTCGGAAGTTACGAAAGAGCGTGACTCTGAGCTTTGAGAAAGCTGCGGATGGCCAGCCAAGCATGGCGTTTATTTGCTGAATAATATTATTCTGATTTATTCTTTACTTTTAACTTCTTTATTTCATACTTTTAATTAGTCGTTGGTCGAGAATATAATTAAGAAATTTTTGGGATTTAAATTCTTTTCACAAGCTGGTCGTTGCGGGACGGGTTAAAATCCGAGTTTTCGGAATAGCGAAGAGGTTCACTCGATACCTACGTACAGAGCTCGTGGAATATATACGTACGAGTGGAAAAATATTATATCATTTCCGATACGGTACGGGGCTACGATACGGGAATATTAATGGGCCGGTTTCTCCTCAGTTCGGTCACGTAGCTACGCGGCAACATTTCCATGCTCTGTTTCTTTCCGCCCCGAAGAAACTTATAGTCGTAATAAGTAAAACAGATTCCCGAGGAACTATTCCTCCGGTCTACTCTAAGTAATTTAACTTCGTTAATGTTTATGCACTCCGCTCGCCGAGAAACTGACGCACGCACTTCCTTTACCACTTATACTTTATCGTTAGAGATGTTTACGTTCATTGAAAAACCCTGTTTTCTCTCTTCTCATGTTTAATTCAATAGCAAGCTTCAGCGAAGATCCTCGGATTGCCAAGTACGATTTTCCTGCTCCTTATCAATAAATAGCGATTATCACAAAATATTTTTAACAGGCTATTTCACACTCTCTTCCTGATTTTATTCAGTATTCAAATATTTTATTTAATCATACGAAATTGAACAAAAACAAAAAAAAGATTTCGTCAATTGCTATCAATTATAAAAATGAATAAACAAGAATAATTTGGCAAAGGATCTGTTAAGCTGATAAAGATTTTTTCTTTAGAATGTGAAACACGCTTGATTTCCATTCTCTCGTTTTATCGGGAATAGAAAACCCGATCGGAATAAATCCGAGTCGGACTTAATACCGAGTAGCTTTATCGCACGTCGCACGTCCTCGAAGATTAATCGCCGATTAACGAATAAACTCGAGGAGACTGTGCCAATGATCTCAAATAGCCCACGCATTTTTATTCGTTTAGAGTGAAACTGTTATTTTTAAACGGAGTATATTTTTCTCAAGATCGCACTGATCTTGTACTCTTTTCATCTTCAGAATTTTTCATTCATACATCTGTTCTGATGTTTCTTATATTTTGATTTGTTTTGATTTCTGTATCTATAATCCTGAAGAGACAGCAGTTTAATTTTTTAATTAAAAGAATGCTCAAAGCAATTTGTCGTCACATAGGAAGGTAATCCTATTTCCATGTTGTTGTTTTTTTTAATTATATTCTTTCGCAGAACTACATCTGTAGCTAATTTGAGACGTTAAACGTTTATTGTACGGAACCCGTACAATAAACGTTTTCCGTATTTTCACCCGTACCTTCGTTTGCTTAATAAATAAAACGATTGATTCACGGACATAGGCGAGCAAACACGATTTAAGAGAAAAATCCGTGAATTCTGCGGGGATAGAATTTTGTTATCAGCCCGTTCAATTTTCATTCTGCCCGCACAGAAATTCGTTTCTTTTCTCCAGCAAACGGATACCGTGCGCCCGGTTTTCGCGTGCCCACACATGAGCACACGTTATTTCCTTCCTCTATCGGGCAGCACAAAGGCATTGTTTAATTTGGCACGGCGAACGTCATGGGGGAATAGAATTTTTTAGGAGCACGTGATAGGAGAATGGCTCTCCGGCGGGGTAAGAGAGATATTAGTATTTTACAAGGAATCATGACATGTATCTCGCATGAAATTGTTATAGCCGAGTTCTAAAGTCAGCTTGCTGTTTGAAACTCCCATAAAAATTTGCTGCAGTTTCTGTGAACAAGATTTTTAAAATGTACCCTTTACGAACCATCAATTCTACGTTTACTGCCGATTCACGGTTGTTCCTTGCGGTTTCGCTATTTTTCTCTGAAATTCACATGGATATTGGCTAGCTTTTTAAATAAACCGATACCTACTGAACTTTCCTTCCATTCGTGCCATCGAAACGAGCTAAATAAAATTTAATGAAAAAGTGGAGGCAAAATTTTTTTACACAACGTTTTTGGGATGTCAAGCCAGAAATAGCTGGACCAGGATTGATAGTATTGTATCAGTCGAAAAAACGCGATATACTCTGCCTGGACGAGTTGAACGAAGTTTTCAAATGAGTCGCAGTAGCCGGCCGCGTATGGGGGACAAAAACAGCGGCAATAAATCCGCGGTGCCGGTATAATGGCGGTGTTCCCGGGGATAGTTTCGACGCGGTGCAACGGGAGCGGCTGATAGTTCCCTGGACAGTTCGCGGGTGATAAAGAGACGGAGACAGAGCAGCCGGTTGAAGGGTCGAGTTGCCGCGGTTAGTCGCGGTTTTACAAGCTCACGAGACCAGCTAACGTATGCAGCATGCGCCGCAATTATAACTTGAAGCGTTCCCTTTTCCCAGTCCCGCGCGCGCGGCTAAGAGCTGTCTTTTAAAAGTCGCGATCATCTGCATGCTGGCCAGGTTCATTGATCATTTTAAAGGTAGATAGGTCAGACAGTTATTTATTTATTTCACCGATTTTCCGGCCACAGTATAAGTACGGAAGGCTTTTAGACCTGAGTCTGTTTTGCCCTTGATAACGAGGTGTTAAATTTTTTCCGGAGTTTTATTTAACGTCGCCTTTATTTTATGATTATTCTTGCAACGGAGCGATATGCGGTTAAGCAAAGCACGTGAGGAAAACTCACAGGTGCTTGTATCAATTAGCATTGATCGGGACTCGAATCAACGGACTACGAGTCCCGAACGAGCCTACCGATCGAGCCATCGCCCGGCTCAGCTCAGGCAGTTCAATTATTCAAGTAAATCATTTATTTCAAACATCTGTTGGTTTTTATTTTTTTTTTCTGCAGAGTCTCGTTTAAGAGACTGGTTATCATTCCATTTTTAATGCCATAGAGTTGAACCAGAAAGCCGGATAAGAATGTCTTTATTCCCGCAGCCTCGGTTTCAATTTTTCCGACGAGCACGCGGCGCTGACTTTACAGTCCGAGCGTAAAAACTTGAAAATACACGGGTCCGGGGGTACACGCTTAACGGCTTTCTGCCGCCGTATTTCCGCGCTGGGATTTACGATTCTGCCCAGCGGCGCAGGAACCCTTCTCGGCCTTTATCTTCTCTCCTACCGACCACCCTGTCCTCCGCCGCGCGAACACAGAGGACACTGGACGCGGGATCAAGCATAAAGAGGATCAATGATATGGAAAAAAATTCATCCGAAAATCCCGTTGAATTAGAATACCATAGCTGACTGTTGAATCTCGAAAACAAAATCTTTTGTTTAAGTTTTTACGTGAAACGTTAAGTTACGCACAGGTAGTTTTTAATTATTCAGGCTATTTGTTCACCGTGAAAGGGTTTTGAATCGTCGTAATTTTGAAATTAGGGCAAAGCGATGTCCGTCCAGGATTTCTTACCGCAAGCCGCGGTTGCAACTTGCATATTGTTCCGGCAGACGCAAGTGGTGGGTAACGAGATGGTTCTTCTGAATTTTGCATACGCATACTACTCCTCGTGGCTGGCTGTTCCGCGCGAGCCTGCTGCATGCAGGTGCGGCATGCAGATGTGCAATGCGGTTGTACATATATTTTCGAGAGAATTTGCCCGGGCGATCTCGCAGTTTTACTTTCGGAATCAAGCTTAAAGTTTCGTGACTTATATTACCATTCCGCAATGAATATTTCAAGAATCCTTGTCACCCGTGTTCCAACTTCTTACCGTAGTACTTTCACCGCGAGCATTGAATTACATTTTCTCTCCTCTCTGATACTTCATATTTCCCTATCGAGAGACCAGCGATAAAAGCAGTTAAATCGATAAGCTACATGTTAATTTTTCTTACGCTTAATTTCACCTGTGAAACCTGAAGCTCATCGTTTAATTCGTTCCCTCGTACGATTCGATTTCCAAGCTGTTACTGGACGATAGGGGATGATTTAAAGAGCCTGTACAAGGGGGTACGAGTAAAGATGAATCGGCGGTCACCGGTTTGAAGGAACACCGCGACCCAATTGAGTCTCGGTCTTTGTTCGTCGAGATAGATAATCTGTCATCGCGGATGAAACGTACGATTCACTCCCGCGCGAAGATAAATCACGTCAAATAAAAAATGTATAATATAAAAATTGGTCCGCTGGTTGGTCGCAGAAATTGCCATCGTCACATGCATGAATTGGCTAGTTTGTCTTCCTCTCCCCGAGGACAGCCCGACGGACGCAATGACGAGTTTAGAAATTGGTTCTGTGATAGATTTCCATTATTATCCTCGGATCATTTTCCCCTTTGTTAGGAGATCTAAAAATGAGACAACCTACAGCTTCAGAGATAATTGAGAGGAATAAAACGGAATCGAGATTACTCGATTTATTTATATCTCGTCGTTTGCATTGGAATTCTGTTCAACGTCATCTTCACCAATCAACAATATCACACGGCGATTGATCAGATTGATTGATTCATCGGATTCTGCGAAAGGGGTGGAGTATTCCGTCCAGTAATCAGAAGTCTTTTATCCGTTCCACGAATTCAGTCGAGAGCTCCTTTTTTTCCCTCGTCGCACTTTTCACTTTCACGGGCTGTCCATCACGAGGAGTCATCAAACAGAGTTAGAAATCGCGGAGCGGAATTTTTTCGGCCGTTTGGACAAATCCGCGGCAACGGCGAGGATAATGGCCGGGAACGGTGAACGAGAAATCAAAAAGCGCGAGGAACGCGGCGAAATTGATTGGCCCGTATCGATGGGGTGAGATTATCGTTCTGGCTTTTCGACGATCCCCCACGGGTGCTTGGAATGACGTTTATTGCTTGCAAAAATGTTTTCCGCCGCGCGTGTGACCCTCCAACCTGTCACCTTGTCGAATATTACTAGCTCGAGGATTGACGATTCAACATTCGTTTCCTGTCCTCGAATACGAAATCTCATTGACACGTGAGAACTATTCAATGAATATATTAGAAAATCATTACTGAACTTCAAGAGAATTGATGAGAAAACGTTGCAGGAATTTTCACGCAACGATCATTAACTTTATACTCCAGCTAATAAATAGGTTCGTAAGAAAATTTAAAATTAAACGTGATAGGTTTGATAAGTACTGTATTATACACATTCGCCTAGGTGTTCACAACATATTTAATATAGTACGATCAAAAACGCGGATTATATATACTAATGCACACCATTAATTACATTCGTATCGTATTAATAGTATATTAGATAGACAATCATAGTAATATTCGATTCGTATCGTGATTAATTACATTCGCATAGGCGATGCTTCGAACGATCTAATTGAACGTGGAATCAAACTAAATATGAGTTAGAACATCTGATTCTCGAGTGTCACGTTCATTATTAATTGAATCAGACAATAAATAATTAAATACACTTTTATTCGCGACATAGCAAACGTCTTTAACTGTTTGTGATAAAAAACTTTCAGTACGTTCGAACCCCCAACTCACTTTTCCTTGTCGCGGCCCACGATTAATTACGCGAGTAATTAAGCGCGACGTGTCCAGAAATTACGCCCGTTATTCGGTTTGTCAATTAGCGCTGCACGCCCGATGACACCTGGGAAAACCGCAGTTTCGGTTTTTCGGACGGCCAGTTTTCCGAAAAATGTTTTGCTCGTATTGCAGGAATTTTAGCGCCAATTTTATACCTACTGAGTTTCGTATATTGAATTTTCCAATCGTACTCTCCGATTTGGGTCATGTTTCAATTTCATATTGCACGCGTTCCATTTAAATTAGTAGAATAAGAACGACGAGAAGAATTTCAGTGACCGTGGCAACAAAGAAAGTATCCATTACTAAAACCAGAAAGATTCCCGGGCGTGTGTATCAAAGAGTCCGTTGGACCGGCATTAACGTAGCTAAACTGGCCACCGATTAAAGCGGTAATTAATCTGACCGGCAAGAAGGCGACGACGCGCACGCGAAATCCATTAACCATTCTTCTCGGGGTCCTTTTTTCACGCGCAAGCAACGCCCGAAAAACGTGTCGACGTGACGCGAAGATTTATCACGATGTACCGCAGTAATCGCGGACCCGCTTCCCCCATCACCGGCCGTTCGCTCGTGTCGTTCTCGTTACGATTAATTAACGCCTACGACGATAAAGCGTACCGCGATGAATCGTATTTGGCTCGGTAATTAATTATCCGGTCGGTGCGTGCCCCGGCTCCCTGTGTTCGGTTTCGACAATTACCATTTTACCCAGCCTGCTTTCGATCTCGATGAAAATTCATTGCGCGGACCGTTAAATGAAACCTTTTTTTTCCACAATCTCTCGACGTGAATCTTCCGACAGGGAACGGTTTTTAAAATCGGATTTGTGTAATCTATTTTTATTAATTCTGTTTTAATCCCCGAAACTATTCCGATCTTTAATCTGTTTTCATATCTCGTATCCAGGCAAACGAGAAAAAAATCTCGATTTTTTACGATTGTTTATTATATCGATCGGACGGGTAATCGGTAGGCACGTAACTTTTCAAAACCCGGCGTGGCCACTCGATTATTTCCGCGAGTTTTCGCGCCGCAGGTACAATTGTATCTGCGAGCCGCGCGTCGTACGGACGACGGGCCGGTGTTTTCGGTTCGGTTTACGCGCGACGGATTTGCCATTTCGTTGACTCGAAAAAGAGCCGCCCGCGTATCGACGGGAAATCGATCCCGACCGGCCGGACCCTCCTTTTGTTGCTTTTGTTGGAGCCGCGAGAACGCGTTCGTGAAACAAGGTCACGCGGTTGGGTAAAACCGGGTGAAAAATGAGGTGAAATATAGAAGGAAATGGAGTACAATTTTAGGAGAGGAAATATTTGGGTGCTAAAGGAGAAAAAGCGGTACGAGATGGGAAAGGGATTATGAGAGGTGGATCGTGAAAGGAGGAAGGAATTTAGAGGAGGATAACAGAATAGAGCGAATAATAGTATAAAAAAAGGAGCGATTAAGAAATAGAAAATGGGGCGAAAATTCAGCATGGAATTATTCGAAGATTAATACGAGAGAACACTGTGCAAAGGTTCACTGGATTATTAAGACAGAAAATAAATATGATATGAAACAATAGAGTCGGTTAAAAGTGATGAGACCGAAGGGAGCCTCGAAAAATGTAATAACAGAGAAAATTATCGTAAAAAGAAGAAAATCCTGAACGAGGAGCCTCGTGAGGTCACGAGAGGGGGAAGAGTCGCAACCGGTGGAAACAATTGGCAGGAAGTACGAAAGGGTTGGTACTTTCAAAGGTAGGCTAATTGCGTGGAATGTGGCATCGAAATTTACGAAATACTCGAATCGTGAAACGTCACGCGAGCAGGCCACAACCTGGCCCAGCCTGATCCACCGTCGATTTGACCTCGGTTTTGTCACGAGTGCTATCGTCATTTACAATGACCGACAATCTGCTAAAAGCGAGAGCGAATTTTATTGTTAAGCAGCTCCCGTCGGCGTGATGGATGCAAAACGCGACTCCGGTGCGTTCGGCTAAAACGAGATATAAAATACTTTTTCCTGTTCAATTTGTAAATGGATCAGTTTACCAAACGGTACATCTGTCATCAGCATAATTTTTCGTATTATTAGCCTGTGACAGTTATTACGCGGCCGTTGTTTGACGTTTTCGCAGCGAAACTTGGTGCTTCCAATTTCATTCCGCCCCTCCGGGCGCATGCATTCATACGCGGGATAAAATCCGTGGGAAGCGGTCGAACGTCAGCACGAGTCGGTTTCCGCGCTGATTTCCCCGAGACAGTAATCCTAGGTAACACGGCACGCGGCGCAACTCTTTACCCTGTTCTTCCAACCCCGCTGGTCCACTCCCGCCGCCGCTTTCATCGGATAAGCAAACTGTGGCTTATACGAGAACGGAACGCGGGAACGCTGAAGAGCTCTCGTGAACTGTTCCTGTTTATTCTTATTTACGTTTTTCTCTTCCGTGATACCGCACACGGTTAAAGGAACTGGTTCTTTATTGAAATCGTCGAGTGATTTTTATGAAGCGTCTTCTCGTACACCTTTCCATTTTTTCATCTTAAAATAATACATACAAATTCGTACATTTTAAATGATTATGTAAAATAACAATAGCTCGATTAATTACAATTTTTTTCGATTAACTCAAGTTAATTGAGCTTTTGTGCGAGATCGAAGTTCGCCTGCATAACACTAAACGTACCAAGCGTACCAAGCAAGTAAGGTTATATGTAAAAAAATGCCGGTACGTTTAGTGATAATTACGTAATCTGGAGATTTTTTGGTAATCCTAGCTGGCTGAAACATCCATCTCGTACCCTCGCAAGCTCGAAGAAAACCGATTCGAAAGTCGTTCCACCAGAGGCGAACCTATCAAAGGCCATGTTCTTATTTAGCAACCGACGCGGCGCTTTTTGTACAATCGGGTTACGACCGAGTTCGAGCCGCGATCGATCGCTTCGTTCGCGCTTCCCGGCTTGTTTGTCGGTTCGGTAGCAAGTTTTTCTACCAATTTTTGATTTATCCTTCGGAATTTAGGGCACCCGATGTTTGGTTCCTCCTTTTCCCTCGGATCGAAGCGTGTTTGCCGTTTTCGAAAAGAAAAACTGCACCGATTGGCACGGCGATAAAGATTTCTGCTCGCCGATAAAATTCTCTAATATTATCACGCATATTATACGCGTAATCGAAGAATTACATCTGATTAACATGCAAATGACGGCTGCATATCACGCGGAAAGTTATTCAACGCGATTTACGATAATTGATAATCGTTAATTGAATTTTCGTCCGGGGCCCGCTTATATTCGATGCGTTCGGGCGGACGCAAATTTTCATGTACGAGCCCGCGTGACACGATTCGGTTTACGGAAATGAAATTTCGTCCCGCTGCCCTCGTAAACGACGGGGATCGCTGTCGCTAATAAAACCGAGAGCCGCGCGGTAAAAGGTACCAGCGCCGTCGCGGCCCCACCGTGTTTTTCTTCCGCACTTTCCCCGCGACTCTTTATACCCCTTCGTCCGCTTTCCGTTCCACCGTGAAAACACGAGACTTAACTTCGTAACAAGTTCGCGTGAAAATATGTAACCGCCGTTCTGACCAAAATAAAACAAGTTCAGGTCACGGGGAAACGAGTTAGGTCGGAGTAAAAGCCGGAAATCTTTCGGTACAATCAGATCTCCAAGGAGGAAAAAAGAAACCGAGTGGAAGATTACTTGTTTCAATTTTTAAAACGCGACTTTTTTTCCGCGGAATTCTCAGTGAAACGAGACTGAGATCTCGTCCTTCAGATCTTCGAGGCTTGATTACACGACCTTGCCTTTATCGCGCGACTTGATTTATTGCGCGTCATGCAACCAGCGAGCTAATCATTCGAAATAATTCTTAGCGTCACGAAAGCTGCAGAAACAGTTCCTTGCAATATTCACCGATTTCTGATAAATCGCTTAAAAAATATCGGATTCAGAGGGGGACGCCTTGAACGAGAAACGAGTAAATGGAAAAGAAAGAAAAAAAAAGAAACCATCAGGCAAGGGATTTCAGCTGTGTCATTTTCGGGGAAACAATTTGTACGCGTGACGATTCCTAGGGGTAACAGAGGCCGGTAGGAGGGACAGGGCCCGGTGACGCGTAGCGATCTGTGAAATTCGTCCTTCTAATTTAATTTACCCCCCAGTGTAGTTTTTCGATCATCCATGAATCCCCCTCGGGGATACGGTTGCCGCGTTCCGAAACAACCGCGCGTGACGCGTCGCAACGACGTCGATCCTCCGGTGAACGTTACAAAAAGTCCTAAATAATTATCGCGATCCGTGTAAAATATTCGTTAAACGATTACAGTATCTGATAATCTATCTCGCGTGCCGATTTTATTTACCTGCGATTCGCGTCGGTATTTACAAGATAAAATGTGTATCTATATCTATGTTAAAATGTAAGGAATATCGTTTTCATTGTGTCTATACGATTTTATAAGTCTTCATAAAATTCTTATATCTACATTTATTCGCTCTTACGTTAAGTTATTATAGTTTAATATACAGTTTGATGTACAGAAATAGTCATTTGGTCATTTGATCAAGGGTCGGGAAATAAGAATACCAAGATTTTGGTTTTATTCGTTTATTAATCAGAATTTAACTACTTTTACAATACACTCATACATATTTATATTATAGTACGCTCTAGCATCTCTTTCTAATATGACTTGTTAACGCTTGTTAACGCGATTCCTACCATCTCCTGTGCTTAAAGATAATTCATCGTTCTTAGAATCTGTTAGGAGATATCAAAAGAATAAAAACATCAGAACTCCGGTTTTAACGAGGTACGCGAGCATCTTAGATCGTTTCTGTCCTGATCGCGGTTTAATTAGACGATCGGCGAGTAGTCTGGCAATCGGTAACTGATGAACTGCAAATCGACCGCAGACGGTTCGTCGAGGTGTCCCGGCGCGCGCCGGTCAAGCCTGTCGTTAACGTCGGCCCGCAAGAAAAACGGGATCTATCTGGATCAAGTGGCTCTCGCCCCGGTGATTTATTATACGCGTCAATCCGGATAACTTCGCCTCGGAGCAAACCCGGCGCCCCGTGCCCCACCCTGCCTTTTGCGCGTATTTTCTACGATATACTTTTAAAAATATTACACGAACGACGATATTGATTATACCCGGAGTGCGTTCTCTATAAAAAGCTAGATAGTATTTGGAGCAGAAGTAGTCCGCTTTGTCGTCAGCACCAGAAATACGCGCGGCCGTGTAATAAAATAAAAGTTAATTTACGTTGAAATTTTTCTATCTATTCACCGGGTCGACAATTTTTATCTCTGAATATGTCACCGTCCGTTCCTGTAACATTTCTCCCGAAAAACATTACGTTCCCTGTGCTCGAGCACGACGTCTGCCCGCCCGCGTCTTCCCCGTGACGGGCATGAAACTTCGGAAGACATTATACTTGAGAAGAATATTATACGTTTGAAAGGCTGTCGGGCTAAAAAGCCCCTGGTCCGCTAAAAGGCACATCGAATCAGTTGCTTTCCAGCTGAAATTTCTGTTCCCCGAGCCCGAGCCCTCTTCAGACGGTTACACACCTATGTAGATCCTTGCACACTTATACGTTCCTTCTATTTCGCACAATTTTTTACGTCTTCCATATTTACGGTCGCAGTCAGTCAACCAGCAGCGTGTGTACATCTCGCGTGCATCTGTCCTTTGAGGCTCCTCCGTTCGCGATAAAACCGAAATGACGAAGGAGCGCCGAGATAGGGACCGCTTTTAGGCGAAAATATTATCTAACTGCCTCGAGCTAACACTCTTTCTTACGAGAGATGGAACACAGTCGTTCGTCAATCGACTTTTTATATTAGGTTCTCCCATAAGTTTCTTTCGGACCGGACATTAATTTCGTTTCAAAAATTGGGAAGAAGCTTATGGGACAACTTAATATTTTACAAAACTTCTAGGAAAGACTGTATTAACATGTTTTTTATTTAAATCTGTTACAGCTCGTATGGAGGAGGAAAGGGGTGCGTCGCACGCTCAGATTTTGTGGTCAGCGTGCCAGACCTTGGCTCGGGCCGTGAAATCCGCTCCACCAGGTGCGCCAATAGAGGAGGCTATCAGGCCTCTCGAGCCAGAAATCAGGGCCATCGCTAAAGCAGCACGTAAGTAATTATTTCTTCGTTTCGTTTGAGAACGAAACGATTTCTGCACACGATGCTGCGTCAGATTTGTAAATGCGCGTAGTACAAACGAGTAGTTAACGTTGTTGATATTCATGCGAGAAATATTTTATGAGCAACGAGTAAGAGTGCATCACGCGAGACCTCGTTGATTATCATTAACTGATACGCGTATNGCGTCAGATTAGTAATTGCGCGTAGTACAAACGAGTAGTTAACGTTGTTGATATTCATGCGAGAAATATTTTATGAGCACGAGTAAGAG
>SHCU01000490.1:69266-86460 GCA_004307685.1 Ceratina australensis | reverse complement strand
TTGCAAGATTATTAATAAAGTTATTACATTGTGCGTTCTTATGTTTAATGGTACATTTTGATTAGAGCAGATGACTGATGAATTTCTGGAAGAATATAGAATCTGATGATATCCAATAATGAGATTGAATCTTCATTTTATAGTATTCTGTAAATCCTAATGTGTAACATATGTAAGGATGAATGAAATGCTTGATTCAATGGCGGAAGATTCTGCCAGCTAATCATTTCAAGTACCATCGATGATAGTAATGTCACACGAAACGACAGGCCTGTCTTTAGATGCTGAGCCGTCAATTTGCAAAATATCATGTTACAATACAGGCAGTATGCGTGACACAAAGCGTCGCGCCGTCATCAGGCGATCTATCGAATGTGCAGGGACGCGCGAGCCTGTCGGGTCTGCCCTTTTTGAGATGCAAATTTTACGCCTATCCCAGGGATATATTTGCCGTGTTTCGCGATAAATGCGAACGGGGCGAACGCGTGCGCGCCGCGTCGACGCTCCGCACCGACGTGCCGTTTTAATGGGTACGACTAGACTGGACCCAACGGAACCGGTCCTCTGTGTACCCCTCTGTATCCTATCAACTGCTACATAAATCGTTGATTTTCTGACGAAAGAAATTTAGTGGCCACGGCCCGGAAAACCAATATCAATCTGCTATATTACCAATTTAGTCTGGCCTGGTCGAACGCATCCAACAGCCGTTGATTTACCGTGTTTTCAAGAAGCGATTCGTTAAACCGTCGAAATCATTGTAACGGGTCGGCTAGCCGGGCTGGGGGTAATGTGCACTCCCGGTTACGATTAATTGAATGGGATCGCGACAGAAGCAGATGAACGATTAATGAAGCAGAGTCGCAAGGAAAGATGTGACGATAAACCGGGCAAGATTGAAGATTAGATTGATACACTTGTCTCCCTGCTAATGGAATTTACTCATATGTCTTATATAATATGTCACTCATATGTTTAATATAATATTAAGTGTTTGCATTTGAAAGGTAAATTTAAACATTTTTGGTGCAGAAAAATTCCTCAAGTGTATACATGATTTGAAGCTGTGGCCTGTTTACTGACTTAAATCATTTGGAAGCACGCTTCATGATTCTGAACATGTTTTTATACGATAGATTACATCGCTTAACGTAATTTTTTATTCAAGACTTATTCCTTACGATAAAGTTTCTAAATGAGTTTTGAGGAAACAGTCTGGATATTAGTTCTCGGCCCTCTCGATGAACAATATTAACTGCGAGCACATGAATTTCGATTGATCTCAAGGCACCATAATTACAAAACTTCGTTACCAATTACAGAATTCTCGTAAGATTTAGGCTGGCCGATGGAACTGCTTTCAAACGTTGCCAAGAATATGCAAAAGTTCTCGGAAGTTTGATTTAGTTCTACCATAAAGCAACTGAGATCCTTTTTCATGATTTAAAGATCAGTGAATTTCCAATGAAATAAATGCGATACCTCCAGATATTTCAATTAAAAATTCGTATTTTATTTATGAAAGGAGACATTGGCAATTACGTTTATTCCATAACTTATAACATGTATCATTATTATGCTATTAATGAAAGAATAAACATGATGATTGATCACCAAATTGTATATTAAAACAGTATAATGTGTTATTGTATGTTCCATGTAAAACAGAGTAAATTATGCCCAGAACAGAAAATTAATATACTTTTTAAATTTTCTCACCACATTTAAATTACTATTTACCAAACGCTTATCAATACTGTCAGTGTATTTCAATTTAATTGTATAACATACTTTCTTAATGAATTATTATAAACTTGAACCTATTCCTACGAATCTTACGGGATAGTACTATTCAAGCGTAATTGAGGATTTACTTAATGATCGAAACTAAACAAGACGCGGGACTTTAAAAATGTCGACATGAAAATTGCATGTCAATTTCGCTTTGGTTATCAATATCGTTCAACCCGCATACTAATTCAATAAAAATGTGTAATTTTCAGCTTTATCGGAAAGTAGATAAGCTGGCAGGGAGAAATCGATAGGGCCGAACTTTAAACGCTTCGAAGGACGTTGATTAATAAAAAAAAAATTCTAGTCCCTCGAGGCCTTATGGAAACATTAGTTGGCCGGTTACTGATTGATTAGAGATCTCGTCGAAGTTCCAGGGGCTCCAAAGGTAATTGACTAAAAACTATCCGGGAACTTCTTCTGATACCTGTTTGCTTCGGATGTTGGCTGAAGGATTATTGATTACAAATTGATTTTCTGAAACTTATGAGAGCGCCTTCCTCGCGCGTTAATTCATCGCGAACTAATCGAGAACTCAGATACTCATTCGCCTCGATTTTTTGTTCACATAATTACAAGGCAATCGAATGCTCTTTTATCAAAATGTGTGATAATTAAATTAAATGTTTATTAAATCGTGTCTATATGTGCGCGTGATTTAAAGCCGGTGCAATTAAAAATTATTCATTTGCTAAATCGCGTTGGGTCATTTAGGACGCAGGCTCTCGACGTATCGTATACCGGCGAATATAAATTCCAGATTTCGGGGCTAAAGAGTGGAAAAAAAAAGAAAGAAATAGGCGAACGGTAAAAAGTATAGAGCAGCAGGACAGCCGGAAAGTTTTCCAATTAAAGTGCTCGCTATCCGGGAGGACGATCGGCAGGCAACAAGCTTCGTGTGCACGGTCTCATTAACGCTTTTCCAAAGTAGGGATCCGATCGAAAATAGTGGATACGGGTTTGGGCACGATAGCGGAGCCAGCGAGAGGGGATAGATAGAAAAAGGCTCGAATTGACCGGCCATTTTTCTTGGCCACAGCCATAAAATCTCAGCTGGAATGACAACAGCAACCGGGGGCCGCCCGCTATTTCCGTGATGGCTAGTAAACGTTTCGATTTTCATCGAACGGGCGGCGATCGGTTTGGCCAGGCCCCCGTGTATCGCGGAGTCATTGATAGCTAAAGGAACGCGGGTGGACCGGGGGGGTCGACCACGGCCTAGCAATTTTATTCGAAATCGTCCGAGTGTTAAACTATGCCCGATTGAAAATCGATATTTCATTCTGGTCGAACTGCCGATACGAGCCATCCGGCACGCCGGAGAAGATCGACAGATTTCCTATGGCAAAAGGTGGACGAAACGGAGTCAGGGCAGCGAAAAAATTCAGCCCCGGCCCGAATAGTTTTGTCTACCGGCCGGATTACCTTCGATCCGCGACGCGCGTTCGCGAGGTCGCGCACAGCCCTTGCCGCTTTGCAATCCGTTCCCGAAGGGATGTAACTTGGAACGCGATTCGACGGCTCGACGACGTCTTACTGCGATCGAAATAAGATGGTTAAAATTAGGAAGAATTAGCTGTAATGTCATAAAAATAAATAAAATGTCCTAATGTACAATTCATCATAAAAATAATTCGGTTACTGAATTTTAATTTATTTTTTACACTCGACAAATTTTTCTGGAAATACTTGATGAATGTTTTACAAACAATTTTAATTTTACATAAAAATTAATCTATATAGTTTTTATACTTTTATGTTTTCTACGAAAGAGGAACATTTGTTAAATAAGCATATTAATATTGCATATTAATAAATGATTCTTTTTATAAATTAAATTCAATCATATATAAAGCAAAAATTATTTCTCTATGTGATAATTGCTTTCTAAAGCAAGTGAGTCACTTCTCGAGTTCAAAGGGTTAACCGCAACAGAGGATTCCATTTTCCGAACTAATTTTGTAGAATTCACAATAACAGGCAGCAGTGAGGCAACATACATAGCAAATAGATCGCATAATTATTTCTCAAGCTTCGAATTATGTACGTTGTGCGATCGTTTAAGCCTTGAACAACTGGAACAGCGTATCTCAAACACTGCACGCAAACGCGTTTAATCATTGAATTCTATTTACAGTATGTATTGAACCAGGCGTGTAACAGGTATTTGTATTTTCCGCATGCATTGTTTGATGAGAAAACAGCCGTCGCGCTGCCGTTTCCGCTGTCAACTTTACCTACGCTTTAACGTCGTAATGATTCTGATTCCGTGGAAAAACGCTTAACGTTTAAGGCCGCGCACCCAACGAGCCGATAAAACGAAGTAGTAAAAGTCCTGGAAGACGGTTACTCTGTTCGATTATACAGTTGCCAAGAGATTTACAACTGTTCGACCGTGGTTGAATCTACGGTATTATTCTCCGATGAAACGTCCTCGTTTATAATCCTCATTTAAATCTTCATAATTATCGCGGCCTGGTTGAATGTCTCGTCGTCATTTACCTCGACAGAAGTTCGTTAACCGCGTCTCGGGAAATTTCAATTTTTCCAAATAGTCCCCACGAGGGGTTAACTTCGTTGAGTTTGCGCTAACGTTATCGGCGATCAGGTCACGCGTGTCAGCCAAATGGGCGATACGTACGCGTGTAACGCATTCGCGACGCTGCCGCTCGTTTGAGAGTGAAATTTTTCATTTCGCGCGGGCGTAGAGGAGTTCCCTCCATTTACTTGCCGAGGCATCATGAATATCGCAGCGCCATAAATCGACCAGAAGCTCAGCAGCCGCGCCGGCTGCAATTACGGATCTTCTGCAGCGCACGCGCGCCGCATTGTAAGATATTAACAGTGCTCCGGCGGCCGTAATTTTTATTCCGACGTATTTTCCCCGGACGTATTATTGTTTCGGTCTCTGGCGTGCAAAAAAATAGCCCGGGCTGTCGGTCACCAAGGAATTTACACGGGGTCGTAGCTTGTCTCCGGTGCAGTCGGTAATTTCCTTAATTTTAGACCTTATAATATCCTGCGAATAATATTTCAGAGCTCTCGGCTTTTCATTTTCTCGGAAGCGATCAATTATAGTTGTTGCCGTGGCCCTTTCAACCGGGTTAAAAATCCTGCGATGTCGACTCGTCTGATTCACTGAATACGTGAGAAAAAAAATGATGACTGTCTGCGAAGCGAGTCCCAACGATCACCCGAAGGTGAACATCGGTGATCTCGAGAGCGGCGCATTATTATAATACATCCCTATTTGTTCCCGATTTTAACATTTAAATTACGAAATAAAATACTTAATGAATTATGATAGATCGCGTAGTAACAAAGTATTAATTATAATATTTATATCAAGGTAGATTTATTTTCCTATTTTAAATATATTGCAAATAAAATGAGATAAAATAGAATTAATATAGGGAAACGTCATGAATTATGATCGATCGCGTCGTGATAAAATTGTATATCACAAAAGTTTTAATTAACGCGAAATTATTTAGCAAGGGATTCGATGGCCAGTGTCTTGATACTCGTTGCGGTTGTATGATCGATAGGCCTTTCGAGGTTCGGGCACGGGCACTGTGCGAGGCCGCGTTGATGAGATTCCAACAGCTATCGCACCGTATTCAGCGTCGAACCGCAACGTGACACGGTGACTGGCAAAGAGGTGTGAGTAATTAGCTCGCTGCTAGGTACCGGTCTGCTGCATGACTAATTAATTGTATCGGTCCGCCCGAGTTTTCGGCCGCTTGCCACCCGTGTTTTTGACCGGCTCAATCTCCGTCATTCCTCTTAGCGCGGCATTATCTTGTTTAATCCGGTGTCACTATCACGCGTTATAGCACAATATCGTTCAGCGATCCGATTTATAAATGGATTCAGGAATAAATAAACGTGCTCGAATCGTAGTTGTGCGAGTCGTAAGGAAGTTTCGGGAATGTGACGAAATATTATGTCTGACATACGTATGAAGCGAGAAAATTGAGAAATTGTTCCTTATTATAATATAATTTTGATTTTTCTTTACAGCCATCATATTTTATATGTATACGATTGTACGTGACTTCTAATTATCTGAAAATCTTGCAATTTTTACTTTTGCTTAATCTTTATTGTCTATTTAGGATAACTTAAAATCTGAAGATCTTATTGTCTTTATTTAAGTCCTTATGTAAGTCTGATAGGATCAGTGCACTTGCCTCTATGTACGTATCAGATGCTTTAGACTATAGTTAATCTGGGAAATCTTCCGCGTCATTTGCATGACGACGCAGCGGTGAATCAAGGGAATCAGATAATCCATTCAAGTCAAGTGCATCAGATGAATCAAGTGAATCATTACTACGCGGATTGGGCATTCGAGGTCTAGGTTGAGCGCATCTGATATGTCAAGTGCATTAGAATCATCGTACGATCATGTGCGAGATACATCTGGCACAACAGGTACGCCAGGGGTATTAGGTTAGATACGTCAGATCGCCATATTACAAATAATAAATCGTAAAGTGTCCTACATTAGATCTTTGCGATATTATTTAGTATAACCAACAAATATTTAAGTATCATCAAGTAGTTTAATTAAAATCTGCAGGAGTTTATTTAAAATCGAAAACATGCAAATATTTGCAATCATTCGTACCACGTTTAACTCTTTTTTCAACTAGAACAGTATCTACGGTGTACACTATTTGCAACAGGTACGAGGATTGAATAGGCCATACAAAAAACGCAATCTTGTTATCCTGTGTGGCCGAGGCGCCGGAAATACTTCCAATAGGATTACTCCTTTCTATGCCGAGTCAGAATAATCTCTAAAGGGACTGCGAACTGTTGAACTACATCGATAGAGAGAGGAGAGTAAAACAATTCATCAAAACTCTGTGAAACAATGGATTGTGAATTTAAAACAAAAAGGGGAATCGTGAAATAAAAGGCGACACGCTCTAGCGACGGGTTTGAAAGGACGATTTTATTAACATGCTACGGGACAATTACGCGTGCAACGATGACGTTTTATTTTCCCACATTAATGATATTTAGTTATTAAGTGATATTTAATTGACGTTACATCGTGGAGATGATGTTTCCCTGATCGAAACAATATCGCGTGATCTCGCTATTTATTTGCCGTGTCCCCGGCATTTTATACTGTCGTTTAATGAATCTTCAATGGCGACGAAAGTAACGAAACGAGCGTAAAACATGACACGTACCGTACAAACGGTTTCCCGACAATGGTCAAGTCTCTGCCTTTATTCAAACTCTACTTGTCGAGCTTTTGTGTTGCACGGAGGAAATACGCTTTTTAATTTTCAAACGTTAATTAAAACCAACGGCATAATACCAACACTGTTATTACAGCCACATACATTAAGCTCCTTTTTCATTAGACGAACGTCGAAAAATGCGTGCAGTCGCTTACGTGTTCGAGACATTTCATACAAATTAAAAAGTACCGTAGCTCCAAGTTAAACGCGTTGCTTATTAAACCGGACGAGATCCGACGGTCAGGTATGACTCCTGTCTGTTAGCGAAAACAGTAACCGTGCTTCGCGATCCGCTCGACGAAAATCCCGAAAAATTCATCGGCGAAATCTGCTGCTGGCTAACAGAATAAAAGTCAGAGGCGCGTGTATCGAATCCGTGTTCAGGTAGTACGTACGTACCGTGTGATCAGAGAGAGCCGGCGGTGGTCGCGTGGAGATATCGCAGAGTTTCGATTCGCGTGCGATACGGCGCGCTACGTGCTCGGAACGCCTCATGAGCCCGATCAGTCTCGCCGGTGGCTCTCGATTACCTAAGGGCAGAGGTCGCCTTTAAATCGCGCTGATGAAACGGCAAATTGTCGATATCATCGGTGCGCGGACAAAACCGGCCAGTTTTCGACGTTCGTCCGCCCGCTGGGGCCACCACCCCCTGGGGACGTCGCGGCACAAAAACGTCGGGCCACGTGCACACGTTGACGGAAGAAATCCTTAATATCCTATTCACGGGTCGCGACCTGAAGTGAGCCGGTGGTCTCGCGCACCAACACAGGGCATCTCAATGCGTCGGTGACAGAGAGCCTGGAGCCGGGGCGGATGAGGTACAGGTAGGTAGGTAGGAGAGGGCGGCGGTATAGCCGGTGGTATTGGCGAGTTCATCGGTGGAATTCAACGTCGCCAGGCCGTACATCCGTTCCGATGTCGGCGGAAAGCAAGCGGTGTGCTCGAACGGGGCCGACCGGCCGGCCGCTCCGCCGTCCTATTCATGTTTATGGAAGCTGGTCCATTTGCCGGGATCGCTGCTGGAAACTATCCGGCATAAGCTTTAACCCGACCGTTGAAACGTCCAGCTCTGCTGCGGTACGATGCTACCCCGTCGTGCTCTGACTCGGGAGAGTAGCGTGACATCTCGTTCGGTGTAAAGGAGTTCGCGACCGACCAACTGAATGAGGAGTGCCGTGAGCTACTGCATACCTGGTCTACGGGTGTACCGTATATATGTATAATGATATTTTCTAGTAGTTAATTTTTATATGGGATCTTAGTGAATAATTAAGGAGAATTGTCTCTTTATAAATCGAACAGAAGGTTTTATTATTTAGGTCTTATAAACTACGGTTAATTCTGTCACTTGATAAGTTCTTACCTGTAAACCAAGGAAACGATATGCAACGTTTATTATACACTCTCTTATTTCTTTGTTACTTATAAATTTGTGCATGTATCCTTTGGTTAACTAATTACTTCCCATCTTACACTCATCTGTCCTTCCTACCTTTATTGCCTTATTATAGATGTCCGGCTCATGCGTGCGCCAATTCTTGTATACTAGCCTTTTATCCCGCGTTGCTTGTTCCATTCTCGTCGAACAATTCAAGCGTTTATGGGCATTGCTGTTTAGATCGAAATATCCTTTGAGTTATTGCATGGTTTATTTTAGAAGCCGAGTAAAAACGTTTTATGCACGGGTACATCGACGCTCAGAACTTTAAACTATTTTTTCCCTTCTATAGCCTCTTCATAAAGCCGATTTGTTAAACGTTTCAAAGCGAGAATACCATTTAATCCAAATTAAAGTAGATCCTCAAATACGATGGAACTAAAGTGCTGTGGTTTATGCTTGTATAAACGGAAATCGATTGAAATCCTGACACAAAAATGTATATATATTTTTATATAATAAATGATACGCATAATAAATGGGTATAATAAAGTTTTTAATATTTTAATTGATCCACGTAAATGTATCGGGTCAATCAACTTTGTACGAAGCTCTCGGTATCGAAGCGATGAACGTGGGACAAAAACAATTACGATAGTGATAACGTTGACGTGAGTTCTCCAAACGTTAGCTTGGTCTAAGAATCGATAGATAGTGCTATCGGGACCACGATTACAAAGCTGTGTACTCTCCTGCGAGTAGAAGTTGGGTCAGTGTGAGGCAACACTGCGGCCATAGGTTGTCTACTCGCTCTCTCGACGGTCTAATTAACACGACTAATTGACAAAGTCCTCTTGGATCTATCATCTAGTCAAAATGCACAACATTTTCGCCCTACATACACCCCAGTTTATTCAGCTTATTTAAATAGAGAAATAATTCATTTTTAGAGATTTCAGATCCTTGCAATTTCTAATTGAGTAAAATCTGCATTTTCAATTTATGCCACGTACTTTCCTCCCTGTATCTCCCGCGATTATTTTTACCGGCATGTTACTCACTGGCAAATCATTACGATCTCCTGGCACGCTAATTTATTTTCGTTTACAGCTCACGCGGAATTACGTCACATTTTCATGATTCTTATCGTATACATTACAATAATCTCCGGCTTTCACGCGAGCTTAATCTCTTGTGCGTAATATACGGTGAAAATTGTAGGAACGTTTCGCGACCGGCACCGGGCGTAAATTGCTACAAACTGGTCGCATATTTTTCAAGTTATCATTAAGAAATTTCTCATTCCTTTATCCTGAGATTTTTATCGAAATTAAGTCTCACGTAACTTCGGCCTGGCTACACGTAAATAAAAACTATTACCTACACAAAAATAATTCTTTTTTACTGTATATTACAAAACACATTATTTATTTCGAATCATAAAAATTGAGTAGCACTTTTAGGAATAAGAGTTCGATGATGCTCGAATACATTCGTTCGGATTTCAATGAAACGTGAGGAAATATTAAGAAACGCCATGTGTTCAGGGTTCATGGAGCATTTGGATTCGCGCCACAGTGGCCTGAAAGAATGAAGCTGTTCGCTTCTGATACGTACGCGGAAATCTATTGTAGAAGTAAGCGCTATTGACAAAATGAATGATGGTTATATGGCGCCAAACATCCCGTCGGCCCCTTACCAACGCTATAAATCGTCTCACGCTGAACAGTACGCGGCGACTATTTTCAACCCTCTGCGCCTCGCGAATATGTTCCGCGCTCTTCTTCTCTTTTACCTTTTTCCCCCGTTATCCTCCACCCCTTTCAGATACCGATCCTACCGATCTGGCGATTTTTGAGTCGAGTTTAATGGCTCCGCTGCGAAAGAAACTGTCTTTTGATATCGTTATCTATTCTTACAACTCGAATTCTACCGGTTCGAGTAAATCACTTCACTTCCGTTCGTGTAATGGTTCCTACTCACTGCTTTTTTGCGTATGGTTTTATACGAAATCATAGATCAGACATATAATAAGTAATATACAAAGGAGCAATTCTTTGTCTAGCGAAGGAGTTGTTTACCCTCTGGTTCACGCAATCATAACGTAGGCACATAGACATGGGGGCGCGTTTAACACGCTTACCTCGCGAATACATTTTATCCGTAAATTAATCATTATACAAGCGGTAAGCGCGCAGGGCACATGAAAATGCATCCATCTCTCACGCAAATTACCGTAATTGAACGTAAACAAACCCGGGTGTTGTCGCTGAGCGCGACTCGATCGCATCCGGAACAGTTTGTCAGGAAACATAACGGTTGATCACGATCGGAACTTGGCTATTTCGAGATTAGCTGCATCGCACTTGCACCGAAATAAATTCAGCGAATTGGACCCGCGATGGTCAGACTCAAGGAGTAGTATGTATTTAATCAGAATCTGTTGAGCTTCAGCAATGCAAGCGATAAGACGTAAAATCGTAGTTATTATACTACTAATGGTACATAGAGTAGGTGAGCCGTGCCAAAAAGTATCCGTTGGTTTGTCCCTGTGTTAGAAAGAGAAAACGACAGGGGGTCCTCCCTGTCCTTTTCTAATGATAACAAAAAAAAATATGAATCATGAACCATTAGAGGAAGGCAGACGGAACTTACGCTTGAATTTCCGTTTTCATCGCGTGACGTTTTCACTTACGGAGGTCCCTATGGCTTACCTACTCTACGTATATTATCTGCATGATGATACATGCGTGCAACTTACACAGACCTTCCAAGCAGAGGTGCACCTACGATTCATCAGGCAATCAAGTATCTGTAGACAATAGCATTACCGTAATGAAAATAAAATGAACACACTGTGTTACCGGCGCGTGTTAGAAAAGTCACGTGACTACCGTAGCTCCTTAAAGAGAGTTTGATAAAAGAATCAATTTATGATTGTGTAATTTATCACCTGTCGCCGGTTATGTAATGGTACGAGATTATTGAAATTATGAGAACCGGTTCGTGGTTGTAAACATATTTACGGCGCGCATGTACAACGTGCGGATCGATATATACGCGAAAGGGGCAAAGCAAATACTAATCCCTAAGGAATTGCGAACCGTGCCGCGGTATCGTCTGTTGCTGATGTTTGCCCTGTGGTAATCCTATGTACATATGTATATTTATATCCTCTATGCACGTCGGAAAGTAACCACCGGCGCGTACGTACAGCGGGAGCCAAGAGTGCAGGTCTTGGAAATAGTGAGTTTACTTAAAAACTCTGTAAACCATCGCTTCCTTGAGATAAATCAATCTTGATTTGGTATCGAGTTTCGTAAACGTGAATTCCTTGCACGATGAATATTAACGATCATTTTGCGGATTTATTGTGTCAAATAGCATGAAAATTGTATAATTAATTGCATCAAACATGAAATTGCAGGCTACGTTATTACAAATTCGTAACAGATTTAATTATATATGCAATTTTCGTAAATTATTCGATGTGATGAAACTTGAATGCAAATAAAGAAATAGATATGCATATAAAATTAAAGAGTACACTTTAGTTGCAATTTTATAATGATATCGAAAAAGGTTCTATTTAATTTTATAATTCTTTAATTATATACTATGATAGTTATACGACAGGCTCACTTTTGGTTGATACTATATGCGCGTTAACGTACTTTTGCCCCCAGCCGAGCTTCGAAATGCTTCTCCCTATTTTCTCACCTCCGCCCTATCCGCTATCCGTTGTTCGATCTGTCTCCTTCCTATAACTTTTTCCGCCGGGCTTCATCTTCGTCCACGGCACTGCTTTTAATACCCGAAGAGAATCCATTCGCGCTATACACCCCAGCCAGACACGGGTTTCACGATAAGCAGATTCCCGACGATAATTATTCACTCTGCTTGTTTATAATTAATCTGTAATTAATAATTAAATTTACGCATTCATACATTCTTTTCTTTAATTCCTTGGGTAACTAATGTACGCACCACTTCTGGGAAGATCTTACCCTTTCCATGTTTTTTATTGTGTTACTACGGCAAGTTGTGCTACAAACGTGCAATGCAATACAATTTGTGATTTTCACATAGCTAGAAAGAAAAATTACGTAAAGACACTTGGCACGCGTCAGTTAATTTGTATACATCACGTTAATTAGCGACAATCCGTACGACATTCTAAAAAGGTTGCCTCGTAATTAGCAGAAAATAAACGAACAGGAGAGGGATTACTGATAAGTTTTTCGACTGAAAGTTAGCAATATTATCTCGTATCTTCACGAGTGTCACAATGCTTTGCGCTAACGCGCCATTAAAGTTATGAAAACGCTTAATACCACGACGGAAGCATCGTTTCCTATTCAGATTTCAGCCAAGAAATTTCACGATCCGCATTGCCCGGGACGAGGAGGAGGAGGGCCGGGCATCGTAAATAAAAGCCGGTCGGATCAACGGAGCGCAGCGTGTTACCGCAGAGCATCATCCGCTATCGGCGGTAATTCGAGATCGTCGAATCGAGCGAATCCGTGCCGGTAGCTAGCTATGCAGCGAAACGGTGCCGTAGCGCCTTGGAGCTTAGCTGAGTTTTAAAAGCGCTCGCTGAAACATCGGGCTTTTAGCCGGGGAACGCGGCCCTCATTTGACTCACGCCGCGTTACGCTTGCGATATTTTATCGGTGGCCGCAAATAGACCAGCCCGACTCCCCCCATCGGTGGATTCGCGGTATCAATGGGGTTCGAGGCTCAAAGGATTTCCCGTGGCACAAGTTAGTTCAGGAATTTGCACCCCCCTGGTTAAAGAGCTTTTTCCTGCTCGATTTAGGGTAGGTTTCGCCCTTACACGCGTCGAACCCGTCGGCTTTCGAAATGTCAAACGTCAGTCTCGAACGCCACGAATCCGTCCGGCGAATCAACGCGAAATAACTCTCACCGCGGGTGTATACGAGCCGGGGCGAAGAATTTTTGAAAAAGCGCGATCCGCGTATATCGCGTCACGAGATTTATTGTACCATAAACATCGGATCGGTGGTCGATGGAACTATAAATCGTTTGCCGCCGGTGTAATTGTACATGCGGTCTGTTTCTCTTCGAAATTTTATCGACCGCCGCTGATACCGATAAACGTTCCTATTTGAATTGGTAAATAGCGAATTGAATTTTCCACGGCCAATATATGATAATAGGAAACGTTACAATTTCTGAACGACTATTCTCTTAAACTCGTCCAATTATAATTCCCGCGTATTTTATTCCCTGTATATAAATAATGTACGCGCGTAATCGAAGCGTCGGTGCGGTCCGACTAAATCTTTCGTTGACAACCGCTATTGTCATAAATCGATGTCTATCTATATTGTCGTAAATCATTAAGCGAATCATTGAGCCGTACGGTTCGCACATGTCGCAGCCATTCTGCGTGCCCGCGCGCAGTGTCTTCCCTCACAGTGGCGTTGCGTTGCAGACAACCTGTTCCATCTGTCACATACACCGACACGTTCAACGGGTTAATTAGTACGGTTCCAACAAGCGGCGCGATGCTAAAACGCACGAATAATAATAGTAATAATAATTAGGCGCGGCGGATGAGGGATCGGTAAAACGGGGGCGTGGACCGACGACGAAGGGGGGTTTCGAGTGAAATCGTGCGAATCCCAGCGAAAGGTAGAAAAGTGTGGGGTTGTTCGCGAGGTAATGGACCCGGTAATAAAATGCCGGCGGGTGTAAGGAAATGGATGAAGGCACAAGGCTAGACGCCTGGAAGCGACTTTCGGCTGCGCCGCCGAGTCGAACGAGTTTCACGGAGGAAGGAAGCGCGAGGAAGGGGAGAAAACAAAAGGGTGAAACGCCGGGGACGAATGGAAGGAGCAGGGCGAGGATCTTAAGAAATTATAATCTCGCTTTTTACTAATTCTACAAACTTTTTATCAAGGAATTCTGAAGCGTTAATTAAGGATATATACAGGGTGTAAACCTACAGATGGGCAATATTTTAGGAGACAAAATAGGACACAAATGAAGAGTGACAAAATTGCATTCAGGTCATCATTTGTTAGAAATGATGGGTTACGAGTTTCGTTCAGACGCTCTTTTATAGATTGAATTTCTTAGGACACTCGTTTATACGTGTGAAGCATATTTATTTAGTACACCGTTTAGAAATCATATTACACAGAACATTTGTAATAAACACGCATTGAAAAAGTAGTTTAACTGGCATGAGGTTTTAACATCTGAATCACGAAGAAGAACTGGAAGAGAGACAGAAAACAAGTGAGAAACGTAACAGCGCCATAATTCAAATTTTACATACATTTCCAACATCATTAATTAGTTATTAGGAAATGAAAATTAGGCGTTTTTGCATTGCTATATGAGTAGAACATATGAGCATATTTTCAACGTGATCTGGAGACTTTCAATTTCTGCCAAATTTTTCCAAATTTATTGCCAGCGAATATGTATGCGCAAAATCGAATTTGTTTCAATTCTAATAGATGAATAAAGCCGGTGGTGAATACCTCTATTAAATACATGTTATTATCGTTGATTTAGTTCCTGATCCTGAATACCGCAAACGAAGATATTATTTCCTTCTGTAAATTTAATCAGAGGTATACGACAGGGGGCGGGTTCTTTATTAAAAGTCAAAGCGGGACAGATATAATCTCTCGCGAAAGGAAAACCCAGATGAAATACAAAATGTGTAATGACGCTTAATAAAGGCACAGGAATATAATCGTAACGTGAAATGCTTGATGAAAACTCCAAGATTCCCCGGACTCACAGTCGTTGAGATAACAGATAAAAATTAGCTCGTTACCACGATTATTTCGTAATTAACTGAAGTCGACTACTCGCTAATCTCATATACTTATTCCCTAACATGTAATTTCTTTTATAGTCATATTCATTTTTGAGTAAACAACCGGTTCTGAGTCCTGGCATCTAGCAAATAAAATGAGAGCGCGATCCAACATTATCCTACTTCAATTATCCATTCGATTCGTTCACACAGTCCTCCGAAAACGCTCGCGACTCGTAGGATATAATAGTTCGAAGTTTGCTGGGAGCATCGGACAATCTGAATTTAAGCTTCCCTGATCCTTGTAATAACCTTACGCTCGCATTCGTCTCTCCGCGCGAGCCGATCTCTCCGCAGGGTTAGAGTATTACCATAAGGGTGGCGCGCGGGCTATTTGTCTACGATGTGTAAACTCCGGATCGCGGTATGGGCCCGATGATCAAGCTCCCTTCTGAAAGTGTAATAGGTCGCCGTGGTAGCCCGGTTGCCAGTGGCAACTTGTAGTTACTTGTACACGATAGATACACATGGCACTTACTCGAATAATACCCGAATTTTAACGAGGATACTCGAGAATTAATTGAATTGTTAGTTGCTCCATGATCTTCTTTCATAGGAATTGTTTGATACGCCTGCGATTTGTTCGAAACCCATAAAGATGCTGAGTCAAACACGAGCCAGATGCATGCTACTTACATATTATGTACACTTATAAACACCTTGGCACTTGAATTCGGTTTATAAATTGAGCGAACACCCTCTTATATTTTGAAGCATGCTCGCTATTTTTCGGACATCCAGTACCGTAACGATGTGCACGCCCCTCATTTTTATTACATTTTTTTAACGCGCCGGGTAATTAACCTACTCACTCGTTGCATTCTCTGATAAATGAAAGCCATTTCCTCTTGCAAAAGTAACATTATTCAAACTGTACATTGGCCTAGACGTTAGTTAAACTTCGCGGCAAGTTTACCTTTTAAAAATTGCGAGTACCATCAAGAATGTATGCCGCGTGTGTTTCTTTTAAGAGGATTCAGCTTAATTAAACATACATACGTAAAACGCGTATCACGCGTTTGGTACTTAATTAGTCTTATTTAAAAAGCTAATTACAAAGAAGAAAATCACGTGCCTCTATCAAGAAATGACTACTTAAATCTGAAGCGTTTCATACAAAGTATAAACGCGCTTAAGCTACTGTGCCTAATATAATTGCAACAAATTCCATCACAGTTCAGGTAATTAAACGAAAGGTTCGTTTGTGCACCTGTGAAAGGATCATTCATTCGGCAAGCAGCAAGGGAAAGAAAGGAGAGATCTGCAATGCTAATGAGAAGTTCCACAGTTTTCCGGTAACGAGCATTCGGTATCGGTTAATCTTAGGGCGGATACAGAGTTGAACACGAAGCACGAGGCAAGCCAAATGAGCGACGTATCTCGATTTGATCCGTGAGCCGCCGGAAACAGAATCGCTCGACTCGTACGTATCTCACTTTTTTACGATCCGATTCGGTATTTTCATTCGCGTCGAAGTCTGCAGCCACCCCGGAGGCCTGTTGGCCTCTTATACCAGCCGGGGCTCTCCTCCATTGAAATTCGAGTAAACCGCGGGCACAATGATGTTCACTGGGGCACTGTACTTACGAACGATTTACCTCGAATCTGTCTCGCGCTCTCACGCTCGTATTAACCGATAGGAAGAACAAGGAGGAGAGACGATGAAACGGGAGAAACAAATGGGGCTGAGCCGACGGATATCTAAGTAAGCCGCTTGACTGATCGCGCGACGAAGACCTTTCAAAAATTTCAATGGCAATTATATCCTTCTGATTATTAGCCGAACAAAGGAGCCGAAGTACCGCTCGTATTCACCGCGGAACAACCGCTGCGGTAGGAATCACTGCAGCCGGCGAGACGAGTCAGTTGCCGGATATAATGCTAACAACCGATGAAACGGGGGGG
>SHCU01000490.1:34847-50717 GCA_004307685.1 Ceratina australensis | reverse complement strand
AATCTGTTTTAGACTCCGATATAGGTTTGCTAAAAAATCTATAGAGCCCTTTGAAACTACCTCTACCAATAAGTTTCTTACCCCTGTCTTAACGCGCAATAACGGAAGCCCAGTTGTTGATTTCGCTGTTATAATGGGGAGCTTGGTGGCCGTCCTACGGCTAACCGGGGCTTTTTACATCGTCTACCCAGCGGAACGGTGCGCCGAGTGTTTCGCTTGAGAGTCTGTTCCGGGCCGCTATCGGGCTCGTTTAAAATTCCATAAAGTATCCCCGAACGATTCCGTGTCGACGTGCTGAAAAAACAATGAGGGTTAACAACGTTCCGCGAGGCGAGGGTTTCATCGTTCCTATTGAACTTTCTTATCGGGCGGCGCGGCGCGTAATATCCTTCCACAAATTTGCTCGCGAATCCTGGAGATTTCCAGGCCGGCTGTGTAAATTGCCTTTGAAAATTCAACGACGACAATCTGCGAGCACGCCGAGGCGAAAGTGTAGACTCGCGTTCAAACGGAATATCGAACGATCAACACTACTCCTTTAATTGCGTCGCTCACACTTCCCCTACCCAACGGGGAGATCAGTAAGGAACAGCTTAATGTCCCGGTACGTATGCATTTTCCCATAAAGTTAATAATATAACAATTTACTGTTTCATTAATAAAATTACTGTTACGATGAGGAATATAAGATACGACAAATTAGTAATCCAAGCAGTCTCGTACATAAATTTATATTCCATTTTTAAAGTTTTGATCCATTCTATATTTTAATTTCTACATTTCTACAAATTATTTTCAGCGGAATCATAATTTTAGTTTATTCCATATCGCGATGAAGAAACAATTTCTGACAAAAAATTAGAAATTTCGTTCTCGGTTCAGAGCTCATGAAGTCATACAAAAATTTAACTACAATTTTAATGAACTTTTATTTATAACGGTAAATTTTCGTCAAATGCTTAATTTTGACATGACCGAACCTATAACCTCCCGGTGAAAAATACGAAGAGGAATACAAAGGTCAGTTCTCTCGATGTCGAAACTGATTGAAAAAGTATGGAAGACATTCAGAGTGGAGTGCTGTGTATCATATGTAGTTTTTGCAATAACACAGAGGATGCGGAGTATTTAGGTGCATACGTGTTCGCTCTGTACGTGATGTTGCCCCGTGGGCGCACGACAAATTAAAGATACCTCACCGTGCCACTCTGTATTTTACTGACATTGTTTTATCACGAGAACTATGCGAGGTAACGCACAGTTCTGCTATTCATTTCATAACCGGTGGTCAGTAAACTCCGTTTATTATTATTACAAATTGAAGCGGAAATACAAATTGCATGGCGTGTAGGAAAACGGCGCAAAATATTGTTAGTTTAACGAAGGCGTTGTTAAAAAGTATAACATTTGATATCGTCGATACTCGTAAATATTTTAATAGACAAACCAATTTAAAGGTATTCCATTCTATTATTATACTTAGTATAGATATGCGCATTTCATACGTGAACACGTATGTATATTTTTTATGACGTTAAACTATGTACGCATTTAACTCCTCGTTTTGCATTTATAATATTTCCTTTAAGCGTACGAACATGTTCAAGTTTCATATTTCAACGGGCAGAGTGCGGGTATAAAATTAAAGTCTGGGAACTGAGTGTCACAAGAGCAACATGCCGCATGGAGTTCGCGGTCTATAGAAGCAACAAATATAGTATGTTCCGAGAACCGAAAGGAAAATAAAAACATATACAGTTTTTATTAAACGTACGACCGAAATATACAATAAAATACCTATCTTACTATTACAAAAGTTACTGAAGCTTTCTGCAAATATTTTCAGAACTATCCATATATAACAATCATTATATAAATTAACAAATTTTACAGTAATTAAATTAAATTTAATAATATACATTTCATTTTACGAAACAAGGAGGCTATTAAAAAATACTTGCAACAACTCTCCGGTCATACGTACTTTTAATTCGTATCGAAAGTACAATTGACCCATCTGTATAATTGTATAAACACGAATGAAGATATCGAACACAATTAGTTATTCTCTCGCGTTGTGATGTGCAATCGAATGTACAAAAATCAGATGTCACGTTCACGAAAGCATATTCGCGTGAAACAGCCAGCTACCATTGATATTGATATCACGTTCCCCGATGCTTTTGACACGTTTAACCGGCACAATGGCTCGCTCCTGCTTTTTTCATTACCTGAAAAATATCTCTGCAATTGTGTAATAAACACGCTTCAAACGCACTAGCCCTTTCCGAGGGAAATTGACGCGTATGAAGTATCGCGAACAATAAATGAATGAATAAAACATTTCATAAAACGTGTTCATAAGAATGCTACACACCGCTATACAATAACGTTATAACTGCGTGCCCGGCGAAGGGGTAGGTAAATTATTAAATGTTTACAAGAACCCGAGTGATTCCGAAAAATAAAATTCTTCAATGTCACCCTTGATAGTTTCCCGTCCTGGTTTTTCACTGTCGAGCACCCGGGGAAAGAGCTGATCGCAGCGGAAAATTCCGAGTGATCCCGGGGCTGGGAAGAGAGGTTAGGGAAAAATAGGATTCCGCCGTGGCGACAGCGCGGCATGAGTCTTACGAGGCTATCCGGATAATTCGCATCAGGGCTTTAACGAGGGTCTATAAAAACGTAGCGAAGGTCACGTCAATTCTCTTGGACCCGGGAATGGGGCATGTTGTAGCAGCGACGACTACAACGGCCGGCGTCCCTTTGTTACGTCCCGTCCTCGCCATCAAGGCCCGATCCGGTGCCACCACCGGGCAAACAGAAATTAATTAGAAGTAGTGGAACGTTTGCTCTCCTTACGACAGTTCACCGGTGACTCTGAAACAAGATTACCGGATTTGCTGTTTTTGTTCGTGCCGTGCTACGTAATTCGTTTGCAGCACTCGAATCGTCGTCGACGACGATGTCGACGACGACCGGCTACGCTAGACGCCGGGCGCGGCGTCTTCTGCGTCGTTCTTCCCCAAACGACGCCCGGATGTCGACGGCAATCGTCTTCGATCCTCTCATTCCACTCTCTCTCTCTCTCTCTCGCTCCGTTTAATCTTCTGTCCTCCTCTTGGCTCTACGGTTCCTCTTTTTCCGTCGCACGTGCGCGAAAAGAGTATTTTTGTTTCTTCGTTGCCAGTTGAAAGGACCCGCGGCAGCGGGCGGGAGTTCTCACAATTTGGCAGAAGCATCGGAGAAACGGCGAGAGTTAAGTTTCTGATTTTCCACGGAACTTGCCGCCGATTAATTGGTTTACTTCCAGTGCATACCGCGCGCGCGGCCAACGAACTCCTCTTCCGGCCTGTTTTGTCTGGGCTTCCGTCCGTCTGAAAATTGTCGCGACCTCTCCCCTCGTTCACGAATTTCGAACGGAATTCCTGGAACACTGCGCGAGCTCTCTCCCGTGCCGCTACGATAACGACGTCAAGTGTCCCTATCCCGGCACAAGTACTGATAATTTCATTCAAATTGTTACGATAAAGAAATTTTAGGGACTTAAGGTTCTACGAGGCTTTACGTAAAAGTAGCGACGATATATTGGAATCTTAATGTATTAAATAGAATATCAAGTAAAGTTTTTAGAAATTTTTTAGAGATGTTGAAACAATTATCATATTTATTATTGCGGCTTAGGCGATCTTAGAATAGTATTTAAATGTGTTACGTAAGCGCAGCTCCGTGGGAAGCGTGTCGAATAACGTGAACTGATGACAGGCGAAATTGATTTTTTAGATCTTTTACACCTTTTTGAACGGGTCCAATGTCGTTTTGACTTTATCGAGTGGAACGTTAACGACCGCGCTCGGGTTAGGTTTATGAAGCGTAACGTTTTCCTATTTTTCAGGTGTAGAATTTCTCTGCTCTATTATTTCGGCATTGTTTTTTAAATCATCTTTTTTTCTACCGCAACGAAACGTCGGTCTATTTAGCTGCATTTTGACGAGATTAGAGTTCCTTTTTCCGCTGTGCAACGCTCGCAAATCCACGGGAGTACCCGTAACTTCGAAACGGTATTTTCTAGAATTTCCGAAATTAGAAACAAATTATAACTAGTTCGCGTAACGCAGCATCGCCGGTTGCGTAACTGCTCCCGCGTAGAGGGATGCGCTGAATCCAGTAAATTGTTTCAAAAATCGTTTCCACGCGATTCCCATTATCGCTCGGGACCTCGCGCGAGGACCCGGGCAAACAGGGATGTTAATTAAAAAATTATACTCCGCGACCGGTTTTAATGGTAACAATTATCCTCGAATAATGAAGCAGAAGTAGAATTCAGCGGGACAATTACAAACTCGTTAGCGGTCTGTAAAGAAACGGCGCGCAATTGAAGTTGTAAGAAAAGCGAAAATTATTAAAGCCATCGTAACGCGTGATAAATAGATACTTTAGATTTCGTATCTGAAATCGTGTTGAACGATTTACCTCTCTCGCTTTTAATAAATTCTAAGGCAGTTCGGAACGTCCCAATTTAATAATCTCTCATAATAAATCGCGTAATATCTAGGGTAAAGAAATGCAGTTTTTAAAGTTCTCACTGTTCGTCAAAGTGCATACTTAGCAGATCTGCATTCTATAGAGGGGGATTTACTCTCAATATATCATTCTGATCGTATCTCTTTAGAAGATCGTTAAAATCACGTTCCACTTTAAGGTATTCTATCGCGCGCGAGTGGTTAGCAACGATTTTTCAATGCCTCGTAATAAAATCACCGAGCAAACAATCGTTACATTTAACCCTTAATAACCTAGAGTTTCAATTTTGATACCAATCTTTTAAACCGAATGTTCACATTACTATTAGTTTTTTTTTATAGGTTGGCTGTACGTATTTTACTGTTGTATAATATTCTTTCCAACGAAATTAAACAAAAAATCAAATGTCATTATTGTTTTATGTTATCTATGACATATTACTTGCGCGGCAAAGTGAACAAGTAAACACATTTTACTAAAAGTTTTGTTGAATACAAATTTGATATATTTTTTTTTTTTCTGAAGAATATAAATACTTTTGAAGTAAATGAATATATTATTTTCGCTAAGATATAATTATTTTTCGCGAGTGCATGTTTTACTTCAAGAAACTAGTGCTATTTTTGTACTATCCTCTACTGACGTGCGTTGTATTGGTCATGAAAAAATATTTATGGATTCTAGAAATAAGTGTAAATTTAATAATTGTAGTAATCTTACCTCTTGGTTCTGTAAAAAGTGTAAAGTGTCGTTATGCGATAATAAAAACAACCAATGTTTCGCATTATTTCATGCATAGGTATATCTGATTTCTTTATGGCCTTAATGCCCGAAGTATCAAAATTGATAACCGTTTTTTTTTTCTAAATAAATATGTAAAATAAATATTGTGATTTTTTAGCTATTTTTCCCTTCATCTAGACCCTCAAGCAAACACAGTAATATTAAAAAAAAATCACTTTCGTAAATCAGGCTACTAAGGGTTAATACTTACGTCAAACAGTTCTTCCAATTCGTACAAGTCTATTTAACGAATTTTCCTCTCGTTAAATTGCAGGCTCACCGTGTAATGTTACCACGGGGGTAACAACTTTTCTGTTGACTCATCGCGTGTAACCGAAACTTTTTGAATAAATTTCACGTTCTCGCCAGAATACATAAACACTTTTTACCCTCGGCGTGCGCGATTGAAAGTGGCACAGCGTCGGGTAAGGTGTCTCCGCGGGAAAAATGGCTCGATTATACCCCGGGCCCGCGATAGAAAGTTATAGGCCGGCTTCCACGCTGGATGTATTACGATATTTTTGTTTACTCGCCCCGCTTTTATTTTTCCAAACACGGATAAGTATCCACTTCGTGGGAATTTATTCGGCGCATCGCAGAAGGCGGCGCGTGCCGGGGGTTAAAGGGGGGAGTGTAGGTACGTCGGGGCCGCGTAAATGAAGAAAATCAATAGCGTTCGGGAAAATAACATCTCAGGTATAAGGGAGAGCCATCGAAAAATATTGATACTTTAACTAAGGAGGAAAGTTTGGTCGGTCCGTGGTGGTAGGAAGAAACGCCGCTTTCGAGGGGTGGTTCGCGGCGGGCGGATGAAGGCGACCCGGCATCTGCTATTGACGGGTCTCCAATTCTATCAGACTCCGGGAAAATATATATGTATTGGATGGCACATTATCGCATATTAGTCATAAAACTTTTTTCGCCGGAGGCTCGCCGGAGGACGGAATAAATTTCGACAGGCGTGTCAGACGTCCGCGCGGATTATCGCCGCTTAAACAACATCCTAACTCCACGAGAAACAGAATTTTTGCCTGCTCCTGACGGCGAAAATTATCGATCGTTGATTATCTAACCAAAACAATAAGGCTGACTAGCCAAGCTGGAAAATCGATATCGAAATATCTCGTTAATGCTAATAACATTCGAATGGTATGTTGGTGAAATATTTTTCAAGAGCATTTAACCGTATCTTTTTTAGTGGAATATTTTTTATACGCATTCGGATCGTTGACTGACACATTCCCGATCGTTGATTATCTAACCAAAACAATAAGGCTGACCAGCCAGGCTGGAAAATCGATATCGAAATATCTCGTTAATGCTAATAACATTCGAATGGTATTTTGGTGAAATATTTTTTAAGAGCATTTAACCGTACCTTTTTTAGTGGAATATTTTTTATACGCATTCAGCTTTCCGGTTAATCCATCATACAAATCCGGCTGAAAAACGGAGACCACTTTGGGGAAACAAAAAGGAGAGCCTGGTATTAGCAGTTCGGCAAGTGAATCTGGCAATCCGCGGGAAAATATTCATTTGAAAAAAAATTTTGCGGCGTCCCGTGAGGACCGCGTCGAAGTTTGGCGCGAAGCAGAGGGTGAAGGAAGGTGGGAAGTTCGGAAAGAGATAAACGATGGAAAAAGCTCTGAAATCAAACACCGTTGCCTCCATCTTCGGTTCCCCCGATGAAATATTATTGAACATTGCCATCCTTCTCGCGTGGGAGTTGAATTGCCTTTGAAAATATATACTAGCTCGATCAAGCTACTTTCAAGTATCTACAAAGGAAGTCTGTTTGTAGAGTCATTTATCTAACTGATCCCGCCATTTATTTCAACGCGAACCGCCGGGCCCGCCTCCCGTGCGATCAAGAAAAATGCAAGATATAATTTTTTATTTCCATGAACGAACTTCTCGCGGATAAAAAATTTGACGCAACAACGGCCTCTCTAAGTTCGACGATGATTAGATAAAAACTGGAGCTGTTCAGCGGACACATGCATTTATTTAACGTAGTCCTGACCTGATCCAGTTTTATCCGAAGACGCTTTAGACTCAAGCAGCACGCTTAATCTAAGACTTAATCTCGATGTAAGCTACTTGACTAAATCTAACCCACATTTTACCATGTCATTGATACAGCCTTACTCTAATCTACGTAACACCTACGTAGCTGTATGCAATTTAACTTTTTTCTAGATACATTTTCACCAATCGATTCGCGTAATTGGATCTAAGTAATTAGGAGTTGCATGATGCTTACGTTTCGCAGAAAGGGTAGCATTATTTTTTCGCAAATAGAACGAGAAACTTGCTTCAAACAATTGTTCTTGTAATGAAATTTTATTTCAAATTATATTGTTATAAAGAATATAATAAAATTGATGTGAAATAAATTTTATTGTCGTATTAATTAAAATCTCCTGAATCTTTTTACTTACGATATCTCTTCATTTTACTGGTAAATACACATGTTTATTTGATATCGATAATATATTCAATGCGTCCGGTATTAATGAATATAATTAGACTGAAAATAGGTTGCGTCGATCAGTTCGAATTCTCGTTAATGTTAATACATCAGCGTCTACGGGAACTCTGTAAAGGAAACGCAGACGTCTCCTGATCGACGGAAGAAATTACACGTCAGCTGAAACTGTACGCGTGTGTAGGTGTCCGTAAACGATGAGCGATTGACAGATATCGACAGTCGGCGTTAACTGGTCGATGCTACAACGTCAATGACTGACGCCTATCGCTTACCCTCGAACAACACGTTGTTCACACCTCCGCGCGGAGATCGCCGTCTAGTCTGTCTGTACAAGGTGTCACGCTTTGTAACAACGCAATATGTCCGGAATTGTTGCTACAACGTCGTTCCGCGCGGCGCAAGTTCCGAATAATAACTTAGGTATGCATTTTGTGACAGATAGTCTACGTGTTCGTTGTCGCCTTGCATCACATCCAACGCTTTACAACGCTGCTTCAAATCTATAATCTCCGTCTTTTAAATGCGATGTTATATAGGAATTTTTCAAATATAGAAATTAAATGCATTTAATATTTCAGATTTGAATAGTTATAATACAAAATGTATTTCAATCATATAGGGTTATAAGCTAATTCATCAAAGGAAATACAGTAATTAATAACATAATCTCTGGCTTCTAATAAAATAATCAAATCCATATCTTTATTTCTATAAGTAAAATAATCAATGAATCAGAAACAATTAATGTATGATTTTAACGTGAATTTTGGAAGCTGTCAATCCCTTTTTGTACGTTCAGTTTACGTGCATGCATAAGCACTTATCGTTGATCTCTCACTTTCAATCAGTTTTTCTGTTTAATAAATCTTACTTAAAAGGTGTATATAAATCATACTCTACCAGTGTTAATGCACTATACAAGGGTAAGGTCGTAGATCACGATGGACCTGTTTCCTCTCCGCGTGAAACATTAAACTCTCTGTATTCGTTAGTGGTCACCGATAGTTCCGGCGTTTTACCGCATATCCGTTTAGAAAGGTTCGATTTTCGAACGCGGGTAGACCGAAAGAGAAGTGGATATCATTCCGGCTATTATCCGCAGCCTCGAAAACCGTATACCACCAGGCGACTCCGCGGCCAACGGCCACTCGAGGCGATACGCTATGAATCACCGTAGACGGCGCGGGACGTCGGATTTCATTTATAAAGCAAATAAATCTTTAAGGCGAGAAACCACACGGGTCAGCGACGTTGATAGCGGGGGGTAGAAAGGAAGGGAAGGTGTGAGCCGAAGGGATGAACGGCAGAGGAAGATCTGCGACACACGGCTAATGTTCGAAGCGGTGAGTTGGCTTCTTAAATGTACGTATTGGCAATGTCACATCATACGTGTCCATGCGCGCGAGGCATCATTTCAAGATATGATAAATAAATAAATGATTGTTTAAGGATGTATGAGCCGTATGATCGGAAAAAGCTTGAGACACGATAGAGTAATCGTATTAAATTATTGTTTAGCAATATTTAGTATTATTGTCACTATTTTTAAGATACTGTAATATTTAAAAAGATGTGACGTTCATGAAATTTATTTCCTCCCGTCATTATTTATCTATACCTTTACATGCATGACCTTTTTAAATATAACTGTGATAATTTAAATATAAGATAAATGAGCCTGGTATAAATATAGTGGAATAGACATTTGGATATGTCCACTGATACTGTGTATAAACCTGCGATTTGTTAATCACACATTTTCAAGCGTACATTACAATCACTCAATCATGTGCATGATATTGAAATCTGATCAGAAACTTGTCAGCCAGTTATTTGACAAGTTGATGTATAACAGTAAACTGTAAATCCATCTCCAATGAGTAACTAATTAGAGATGTTCATCTAATGAATAATTAATTAAGAGTGATGACAAAATTATAATTTAAATATTTACATTTTATACAAAATATTTAACATAACAGGAAAATGTGTATAAAGTGTTGATCTGAATCATAATGTATTTATTTTAAACTGATCTCAGTGTCTTACACTTAACGAAAGAGGTACTCGAGCATTGACCTAACACCACTACAAGTGTATTGCGGTTCATAATCTTAATCCATTGCGTACGACTTCGTTTCTTCGCTCCTCTCCGCTCCGCGCTATTTAGAACGAACAAATGTTCCACGCTCCATTTCGCGCGGTACGTACGATAAAACTGGGACAGCTCGGCGTTTTCCGGAAACTTTTGATCGCCAATGTACTTCACCTTTGCTCAGCTATCGGGGCTCTATCGCTAAAGCGAAGATCGATGACACAATTCTTCCTCGCGTCGACGGTCAAGGAAGAGGAGAAAGAGAGAGAGAGAGAGAGAGAGATAGAGACCCGAGGTAACCTTTTTAATCGCGAAGTAAAATTGTTATGATCCCTCATTGCTGCCAAGTGGACGACGTCCAAACGGTTCGATGTCGCCATGGCTCATCCAATCAAGCGTAGCCACGTGAAAATAGCTGCTTCAGCACGGTGTACACCGATTGCTTCTACGTGATGCCGGGCATCAACGCGGGTACACACGTGCGGCCGATCCCCGTACCCTTGTAACACGCCTATCCTTAGGTTTTACGTCCAGCCCGGACCCTCTCGCAGTTCATTTTCCTTCGTCGAATCGCCCAACGGCGTAATTTCTGTTTCTTCGACGAATCTCACTTGCGACCGCGTTTCCCTAACCTAACTTCCTTTCGGAGTCCGGCGATTTGCAATTTTCCTAGATGTATTTATCCCGTTTAATCGTTACCGGCAGGACAAAGTTACCGGAGAGGCTCGAATCAATGAACCGAGGAGCTCGTGCCACCAAATCGTTTCCTCCCGGCCCCACCTCCGGCTGTTCCTTACTGAAACTCTCCCCGGCGCGGAGCTTTTCGTTAGGTACGACTGTGCATTACGGCCCCATTGAATGGCTGCTCGGGCTCCTCGGAGCTGGCCCGAGCGCGGCGGATCTACACGGTAATGGTTTTTGCAGCTATTAACGTTTGACTAACGAAGGGAAACTCGCGGCCTCGGTTGCGTTGTAACGAGAAAGTCGCCGGAAGAGTTTCACGGTGAGAGAGAGAGAGATGGCGAGCAGGGGACTAAGGGGAGGGGGCGGGACCGGTGGTGTACTATACAGGGTCCGGCCTGCGCTCGAATAATTGAGTTCCCCATTTTCTAACGACCGGCATCTTTCACGTCCACCGACTTAAGAACCGAATTAATTGAGCAGATTGAAAGGAAAGGAGTATTCCTGCGGGAGAGTGTTCCCGTCGCCTCGCGAGAGGGGTGACTAACGGCGGGAAACGAAAACGAGCCGGCGCTACCTTCTATTTCGTTCGTTGTCCCTTCTTTCCACGCGAAAAACTTTCCGGCAACTCGTTGCCATTCCCTCGCCTCGCTCCTTCTTTGATACCGCGGTGCCGCTATTTTCGTGTTTCACCCCGAGCGACCCGGCGAAGTCTGGCGAAATTGAATTACAAGCGACGACGATTCAGAGACTAATGGACTTCCTGTGTGGAAACACTGAGATATCGTTCGCGGCGCGCGGGGCTAGCGAACGGAGGGTACGGGAAAAAGGAGAAACGAAGCGAAATGTTATCGGTCCTCAACGAGCGGATCGATCGATTCCAACCAGCGACGTTTGGTCTATCGTTGACGTCAGACCAACTTTCGTTCCTACCCCCGCCGTCGGGATGGGGCGAGGTAAGGGAAAATTGAGTTACGACGCCGCTGCTGCGTCGCGGCGCGCTATCCTTCTAGAATTTCGCTCGATATGGAAACGAGCCGGGGGCCCAAAGTCGACCGCGGAACTTCCACCGTTGAACCTCCATTGCCTCTGAAAACTATCCTGTTGTTTTCTCCCATGCGCCTTGTCTTCTCGTACTAAACAATCCAGCCACTTTTCAGCCCCTCTGTTTCCAACCGGTGCTCCCCAGTCCGTCGCTCGGTTCATCGTTTCACGTGAACATCGCGTAATAAAGTGCGAGTATCAAGCTCTCACCCTGTGCTCTCAAATATTTACTGAATTTCCCTATTTATTTTATATTTTTATAATTATTGTTAAACGAACCTACTGTCAATTTTTATGTATGACCATTTTAAATATCTATGAATTTTATAGTAATTAAATTGAATTATAATTAATTAAATATAAAACTGTATGTGAAAGTAATTTCAACATTTTTAGACGTAATATTAATAATCATATGATAATTTGTTTTTTGAGATTATTGCAAGACGTGGGTATTGATTTATGATGATGATGATCACGCCCGTATGCGTTTAGCTGAACCGTGAAAAAACGTTGTGTAACCGTAGGTAAGCAATCATTGCGATTTTGAGAGCATGATGCTCACCGAACTGCGTGTACGATTTGCAGCCTTTGTCTCTCGCGTGTGCGCGTACCGGCGGCAACACTCGGCGTATACATTACAATCCAAAAGGGATTTTACGAGCACACAAATCTCGCTTTTGTTGGTACGCGACGATTTACGAACGGATGTCATGCCTCATATTAATGACGTACTCGAGGGTTTCAAAAAATGAAACGTCACGTCAACAGTCGGGAAATATAGATACGTTACATTCGGGCAAACAAATAAATTCCGAGCCCGTCGAACGGAGAGTATAAACTAAGCATTACGTTTAACATTGATATTTGTGTGCTTAATATTTACGGCTTCAAAGCGTTTCGGAGTTAATAAGTTATTCCTTCGATCATCGATAGAATACTTGAAATCTTCAATGTTCTTCAATTAAAACAAATTGAAATACGTTTTTAATAAGAAAAATCAGGCTTTGCAAAATTAGCATCGAGAGAGCCTTGTTCCTTCGTAAAGCTTTTAATTCTCTTTTACCAATACAAGGTAGATGAGTTCGAGCATAGCGACGAAGAAAAAAATAAATAAGAAAAATGTAATTAAAAAACGTCATTCGTTATTACTCACAATTTCAAGAATTTTTTTTATTATTTCGTATTTTCTATTAACTGTCAATTGGCGATTAAAGTATTTCCACCGTAAGCTCGAAATCTGGAGTGCAATTCGACGTGTAACAATATCAATTTCTCAAATCTACTGGTTCTTGATATTCGGCCAAATTCGCACGAGCATATTTCATTTGATGGTCATCGTTATGAGAGCAAGGTGCTTTCTAAGAGTTACTGTTTCTAGTACACGGAGAAGATTCGCCCCGATTTAATGCCCACGCAAAGATTGATGCTCTGGCATTGCTTTTCACTTATCCGAGAGCATCGGGTGTCGTAAAAGGAATCCATGTATACGTATCATCATAGATTCTCTTTCAATAAGAAATAAATGCTGACAAATTGTCCGCGGATAGCGACGATGTCGTCATTCATCATAGCTCGCAAATATTCCCGTCGAGTTCTATACGAAATTTCCATTAATGCGAAGTATTATATTTTTTAAACGTTACGATACAAATTTTATTCAGACAATTTCCTATTGATATTATCTTATCCTTTTTAAAATATCGCCGCGATTAAAATTGTATCGGTGTAGATAAAGTAAACGAAGGACAGCATGTTTGAGCAATCTTCGGCAATTGGCCACGTATTCAAACACGTTCACCGTTAATGCAAGCCGAATTCAATCGCGAGGATTCCCATCGAAAACGATTTCCCGAAATAATCTTTCAATCTGGAATTGGAAGAAGTGTCACAGAAATAAACCAGTTTCTGCAATTTGATTAAAAAACTTCGCTATCGGCTCGGCATATCGGGCATGAAATAAAACCTCGGTCCCGTGCCGTGCCGGGCCGGGCCGAACCTCGAAAATAGGAAAAACGTCATCGCTGAAAGGCCGACTGCGAACCCGGCGACACACGTTCTCGATTGGAGCTTTGATATCGATAGATTAATTCGTTCGCCATGCCTTCCTTCGACGGCCGGATTGATTTCAGGCCTCGCGCTAATACAAAACCGGCGGAATCGATAGAATCTAATTTAAAGTAACATCAATCGCAGTTATTTCCTTTGTTAGCTCGGCTCAATAGCTTAGCTGTTTTAGTCGTCCGGATAAAAGGATTCGCGCGCCGAGAGCAAAGGCTAGTTGACATGCATTATGGCTCCCCTTTGATTTCACTATTCATGACGAAGACATCAGCAGGTTAATAGTTTTATCTACGACTGCACGCGCAGTAAGAAACATTTGTATACTAGATACTCCAATTGTTATTCATGTCACAATTTCTCGTCACCTTATAATTACGTAAAAAATTAAAATAAAAAAACGACAGCGAGTCGAAATTGTTACGCGGGCCAAAAATAGATTATCTTCGATATGTAAAATGACGTGGTTACAAAATTCCGGATATATATACATATATACATATTCGTATTCATTCGTTCCACCAGAGGAATACGTACGATTTTTTTATTGATGGCGATATTATGTAGCAGCTTTTCTATTCGGTTGGAACAGCCACTGATCGGGTCAATACGGTCACTCATCTTCCGCTGTGCAAACTTATGCCGCGTGTCTTGAATGAGAAAGCGGCGAGCCACGGTTTTTGACAATCACCATCGCGATTCTTGGCAAGGATGCATCCCAAAGGATCGTGCCGGGTTACTCTCGTGACTTATTCGGAATATCGCCAAGTAAATTGCCGGGGCAACGTAGATTTATCGTGAAAGATGAAGGCCGACCTTTCTTCCCGTATCATTATTATTTTTTTCTCACATTTCAACGATACGATATCGTATTATTATTCACACGTGGGTTTCGTAATTTATATTATCTAATTAATTAGATTTTATTTGGATTCTTTGCCAGTGCTTGTACCAACAATTACGAATAGCCATTGTAACGGTACATTTTGCTTCAGGGAGCATCGATCTACTATTGGCAACAATTTTAGCAAATAATTATTTATAATTATATCACGCACATTATTCTATATTATATGAGCATCAAATTCTTCTATAAATCAGTAGTCTATGTATAACTACAAAAAGCAGGTCTAATATACCCTGCAGCCTTACTGCAAGCCGAGATATAAAAATATATCGAGATGCAAGATAGGTGCCCTTTTATATGTCAAACACAGTTTATAATTATATCACGCACATTATTCTATATTATATGAGCATCAAATTCTTCTATAAATCAGTAGTCTATGTATAACTACAAAAAGCAGGTCTAATATACCCTGCAGCCTTACTGCAAGCCGAGATATAAAAATATATCGAGATGCAAGATAGGTGCCCTTTTATATGTCAAACACAGTTTATAATTATATCACGCACATTATTCTATATTATATGAGCATCAAATTCTTCTATAAATCAGTAGTCTATGTATAACTACAAAAAGCAGGTCTAATATACCCTGCAGCCTTACTGCAAGCCGAGATATAAAAATATATCGAGATGCAAGATAGGTGCCCTTTTATATGTCAAACACAGTTTATAATTATATCACGCACATTATTCTATATTATATGAACATCAAATTCTTCTATAAATCAGTAGTCTATGTATAACTACAAAAAGCAGGTCTAATATACCCTGCAGCCTTACTGCAAGCCGAGATATAAAAATATATCGAGATGCAAGATAGGTGCCCTTTTAAATGTCAAACACAGTTTATAATTATATCACGCACATTATTCTATATTATATGAGCATCAAATTCTTCTATAAATCAGTAGTCTATGTATAACTACAAAAAGCAGGTCTAATATACCCTGCAGCCTTATTGCAAACCGAGATATAAAAATATATCGAGATACAAGACAGGTGCTTCTTTATATGTCAAACACAGATCGAATAATAAAAAGTAGTATAAACGCGATGCGGTGAAAGTAATGGGCGGCGTGCTTAAAACGCCGCTTCGTAGTCGATTCTCACGAAGATTTAGATGTAGCCCGGCCGGGAATCGGTGAATGCGGCCGCGGATAATCGACGATGCTTACAATCGTATACATCTGATACGTTCTCGCGGCACGATATCATACACGCGTACGCGTCGACATCGTTCGCTGCCCGGGCTCCGCAAGAATTAATCAACTAATGTGAACTA